>APFE030225694.1:40658-80875 GCA_000404065.3 Pinus taeda | reverse complement strand
ACTTCCGGAGCCATTTTGAGGCCCTAAACGACGTTTTTTGGGAAATCTGGGGGCAACATGGGTCCATGGACTGATGTTTCCCTTCCTAAAGTGGTAGTTCTCGGAGAGATATTTCTAACGAGCTATCATACGTGTCAAACGGAGATCGTATGCCAAAGTTACGACCCCGGGAAATTGATGTACCAATTTACCCAAAACGGGGCCCACAATTTGGTGTTTCATCTTCTAGGGGTAGGATTTGGAATGTGAAGGGTTTTCCATTGTTTCTCAACAATAAATAGGCCTTCGAGCCTCATTGTAACTCAGTTCAGAACAGTTTAGAGGCATGTAGCCGCACATCTCTTCTCAGAGATAAGCTACCATTGCCCTAGCTGGTTTATTTCCAATTCTGGTTGTAAGCATATTTTAGTATTTTCCATTAATGAAGTGAAGTATTATTTCCGCTGCATCTCTTTGTTTATGGTTATCGCATCTCTGTATTTATGGTTATCTCTGTAATCTATTGCGTTCCTGTTTAAATCTGGATCAAGAAGTATGATTTTGAAGTTGTTGGGAAGCCTAGATGACTCAACGCGGGACCAGACCATCTGTTGCACATCGAAATAGGGGAAGAACCCACCAATTTGGAATAAGGATTGCCTGACATTAGCTATTTTCAGTTAGTGTCGTGGATGCTCATTTTGAGGATATCATACACTTCGTAATGGCAGGAACTACCCTGAAAGGATACACCATCCAATAGAAGGAGTTAGTGGTGTGCACCACATAGTTTTCTGTCATTGTTGGGCATTCGTACAAAATGGGGTCAGATGAGATATTGTGATGATATATACTGGAGTTTGGAAGGAGAAACATCCTTAGGGATGCTCATGGGGGCACCGCGGGAGGACATTATGCATGGAGAGTGACCACACATAATATTCTTTGTGCAGGATTGTGGTGGCTAACCCTCCATCAGGAATCAAAAGTGTATTGCAAGGCATATGATGTGTGTCAAAGGACTAGTAAGCCATCGCAAAGGGATGAGATGCCTTTGAATCCACAGATGATGTTACAACCCTTTGAGAAATGAGTGATAGATTTTGTGGGACCCATTCAGCCCTAAGGAAAGATAGGATCAAGGTACATTATCATCACGACGGAGTATTTTAGTTGTTGGGTGGAGGCACAACCTATGAAGGATTTCACATGAATGACTACTACTAAGTTCCTCTTTGGGAATGTACAGATGTTATTTGGTTGCCCAAAGATTTTGATGAGTGATCACAGTACACACTTTTGGAATGAGACGATTGGCGTGTTGATGAAAGAATTTCAGGTATATCACTAGAAGAGCACGCCTTATCACCTACAGGCTAATGGGATGGTGGAAGCATTCAATAAAGTGATGGAGAATGTGCTAACCAAGGTTTGCAACACTTGACAAAGTTATTGGGACCTATGCATATCCAAAGTACTATGGGCCTATCAGACGACATGTAAGAAGTTGACTGGACAAACACGCTTTCGGCTTGTCTATGGTGTTGAAGCAGCACTTCCCATAGAATACATTGTGCCTAGTCTATGCATCACAACACTCACGGGTATCACAAATTGCAAAGTCTTGGAAGAAAGGCTCACACAATTGGTTGTACTTGAGGAAGAAAGATTTATGGCTGGGTTTCACCAATAGGTCCAAAAGCAGTGCGAAAAAGCATGGCATGATCTATAGGTTTTAACCATGTACATAAATTACCTACATATGAATTCTAATAACATAAAATCAACAAATGTGAGAGCATAACACATAAAGCACATATACATAGATATTTCCCCTGGATCCCAAAACCGGGACCACCAACTTGAGTTTTCATTATGTTCCTTTCAATGTTACAATACATATATATACATGTCGAAGCATCCAATACCATGGACCAAAAACCATCGCCTCCAAAACCATGTGCGAAAACCAAGCACAAAACCATACATAGGTCCGCCGAACCTAATATAGGGTCCAAAAAAATTTCCCCGGGCCACTGCTCTGGACCCCATAGAGGGGGCTACCACCCCCACTGCGCAATCAACACAACAAAGTTGGGGGTCTGCCCCCCATCTAACTCCTCGGTTAACGACATCAGCTAGTTGTGGAAAGAATATAACACAACCCAACATTCTCCCACTTATTTTTTTCTTTCCAAAGGGGGCCACAGGAGGGCTTAGTCATTTTTCTAGCCCTGCAATGCCCATTGTTTCTCTACACCAAGAGAATTTCTTAGAGCTCACAGATTTTGTCAATGCATTTGCAATATTCTTCAAAGTGTCCACCTTTACCAACAACGCCTTTTTGTCTTCTATCATATCCCTCACAAAGTGATACTGAACATCAATGCGCTTTGTCTTTGAATGATAAGCAGGGTTCTTTGCCAAGAAAATTGTACTTTGGATGTCATAGTCTATCCTTATATCTCCTTGTACTAACCCCATACTTGAATGCAATCTCTGCAACCAAACTCCTTCCCTACTTGCATGAGTGGCTACCATCCATTCTACCTCTGTAGTTGATAGTGCCACTACAAATTGTTTCTTACTCATCTAACTGGTTGCACCTCCAAATAGGTTAAACACATACCCACTTGTATATGTTCTCTAATCCAAATACCTAACCCAGTTTGCATCAACAAAGCCATGAATATCCAACACTCTATCCAATCCTCGTGTTCCTTGGTAGTGCAAGCTATAATCACTAGTGCCACACAGATACCTAAAAACCCACTTCACTATTGTCAAGTGCTCCTTCCCTAGTTTTGACATAAACCTACTCAATAATCCCATTGCATGAGCAATGTCTGGTTTGGTATAGACCATCGGATACATCAAGCTAATCACTGCACTTGCATATGGAACATATGACATGTCTTCTTCCTCTACTTGTGTCTTGGGACACTATTTAGCAGATAACTTTACACCTACAGGAATAGGAACCTTCACTGATTTACTATCCTACATATTAAACCTCTGCAATATTGTCTCGACATACTTCCTCTGGTTTAACCAGAACTTCCTATTTCCTTGATCTCCTTTAATTCCATGCCCCAAATATAGTTTGCAGCACCAAGATCTTTCATGTTGAATTTGGAGGACAAATGCATCTTCAAATCTTGGATAATTGTTTTGTCATTTCCAACTCATAACATATAATCCACATACAAGACTAGATAAATAGCGCGATCACCAATTAATTTAAAATACACACAGTGATCTACTTTGCTTCTCGTGAAGCTAAGTCCCCATATAAACATATCCAATTTCTGATACCACATCCTTGGTGACTATTTTAACCCATACAAAGACTTCTTTAACTTGCATACCAGTTCTTTCTTACCCTCCACCGAAAAGCCTTTAGGTTACTTCATGTAGATCTCCTCTTCTAGATCCCTGTGAAGAAATGTTGTTTTTGCATCCATCGGTTCTACCTCAAAAGCAAAAGCAGCAGCAACAGATAAAAGTAATATAATAGAAGCTACCTTGGTAATAAGAGAAAAAATATCACCAAAATCAATTCCCAACACCTAGGAATTACCTTTTGCTACCAATCAAGCTTTGTATTTCTCCACCTTTCCTTTTGCATTTGTCTTTTTCTTGAACACCCATTTTCTTCCAATGGGTTTCCTTCCAGCTGAAAACTCCACTAGATTCCATGCATCATTTTTATGCAAAGATGCCATTTCATCAACCATGGCCTCTTTCTAGAGTTTTCCATCCTTTGATCTATTGCTACCTTCACAGTTCTGGGATCATCATTAGTAATAGATAAAGCAAAATTTGAATAGAAAGCAGATGGACTATACCTTTCTAGCTTCCTTCTTTCTCGAACTAACCTTCTCATACCTAGAATTTGTGGCTCTTTATCTTTTGATTCATCTTCTGATGTAGATTCTAATTCTTCCTCCTTTAGCACAAACTCTACCTTCTCAGATTCCTTTGGTTGGGCTTCATGTTTAATAATATCTTTAACCTCTCTTAACAACACATCTTGGTTGTACACAACCTTCCTTGTTACTCGGTTCCAAAGCTTATAAGCATTTAAACCATCCTTATACCCAATAAAGATGCACTTTTTAGATTTAGCATCCAATTTTGTTCTTTTCTCCTTTGGAACATGTACATATGCATCACATCCAAATACCCTCAGATGTGAAAGAGAAGGTTTCTTACCAGTCCATACCTCTTATGGACTCTTATCCTCCAACACTGATGAAGGTGACTTGTTGATTAGGTAACATGCAGTTTCCACTGCCTCTACCCAAAATTCTTGTCATAGCAAGGCACCATTGAGCATGCTTCTTGCCCATTCCATCAATGTATTTCCTATTCTTTCTACAACTCCATTTTTCTCAGGTGTATATGGAGTAGTATTCTGGCATCCTATACCACACTTCTTACAGAATTTTTCATATTCCTTACTGAAAAAATCTCCATCATTATCTATCCTCAGCACCTTCATCTTCTTCTTTGTCTCATTTTCCACTAGAGCCTTAAATTCTTTAAGCCTATCAAAGAATTCAGATTTCTTATTGAGGAAATATATCCATGTATTCCTTGAGAAGTCATCTATAAATGATACATAGTACATAGACTTACCCAGTGATAGAACCTTCACAGGTTCAAACACATCATTGTGCACAAGCTCTAATATTTGTTTTGCCCTCTTACCAACATAGGGGAAACTCACCCGATTTTGCTTCCCATATACATAATTATCACAGAAATCAAAATCTAAAGAGCTATTAGCCATACCTTCTACCATAACTTTACCATGAAGTATTTTAAGGCTCTTCTCTCCAATATGTCCAAGACTTTGATGCCACAACATGGTCTTCCCTCCAAATACCACTAGATTTTCTACTCCACTTTCAGGAACCACAGAACTATTGGACCCATCAAGAACAGTTCTACCTTGTAGCTTGTACAGAGTTCCAATCCAAAATCCCTGCATCAATACCAATTATCCCCAAACCATCTTGCAAGTATCTTTCTCGAACAATGCTTTTACACCTGCATCATCCGGCTTGCTTATAGAAATTAGATTTCTTGCCAATGCAGGAATATGTCAAACACTCGGAAGTGTGCTAACCCTTCCACCTTGCAACTTCAACTTTAATTTTCCACGACCAATGATTGTAGCCCTCCTATCATCCCCTAAGAATACATCACCACCATCATATTTCTCATAATCGTAGAACCACTCTCTGTGGGGAGTGAAGTAAAAAGATGCACCTGAGTCAATATGCCATGCCTCATGATCTACATGTGTACTTGAAGAAGCCAAGTATACACCCCCACCTTCATCTGAGGTAGTTTTCGCCACTACAGAAGGAGCATCATTAGATCCCTTTCCTTTGTCAAGAGATTTAGGTTTACAGTCCCTTTTGTAATGCCCTTCCTTTCTACATTTCCAGTACACCACCTTTACAAGTTTTCCTAGAGATTTAGATCTCCCTCTAGATTTAGATCTCCCAACCGATGACTTATTTTTTTTTTTATGTTCTAGGATTGTCCTCGTATAGAAAAGGCATCACCATTCTGGCTCTCCATATTTTTTTGTCTCATCTCCTCCATAAGAAATGATGAGACTATCTCATCAAACTACAAGGTAGTTGTATTTCTACCTATTGCAATAACAAAATTATCCCACAAATCTGGTAGAGAACACAACAAACTAATGTAATTATCTTCATCTGAAATTTTAATATCAACAAACAATAATTGACTTACCATAGTACTAAATGCATTCAGATTCTCTGTCACCAAGTCTCCATCTTTCATCCTCATGTTATACAACTTTTTTTGTAGGAACGATTTATTCACTAAAGACTTAGATTGGTACAAAGTCCCTAACTTGTCCCACAAAGCCTTCATCATAGCTTCCCCTGATACATTAAACAATATTGAATCTAAGACACACAATGTATTTTTATCTTTGCCTTCCGATCCAACTTCTTCCATTCTTCATTGGACACACCCATTGGTTTAGTACTTGGATCTACCATGATCCACTAATCTTCATCCACCAACAGATTCTCCATCTTGAGTTTCCATAACTCAAAACGTTGACCATTAAATTTCTCGATCTATATATTTCCACTACTCACCATCCTCTTTCACCACCATAATCGATCCCGCAGATCTCCCACTCAACAAGGTATACCACAGGCATGAGCGAAACCCCTCATCATCAAAGGCATCCCCATGAAGCCAAAAAATATCTAATACCAATTGTAGCTTTTAACCCCGTACAAAAATTATCTGCATATGAATTCTAAGTATAGAAAGTAAACAAATGCGAGAGCATAACACATAAAACACATATATATAGATATTTTCCCCTGGATCCCAAAACTAGGACTACCAACTTGATTTTTCATTATGTTCCTTTTAATCTTACAATACATATATATACATGCAAAAGCATTCAATAACATGGATTGAAAACCATCGCGTCCAAAACCATGTGTGAAAACAATGCACAAAACCATAGGTAGGTCCGCCCAACCTAATATAGGGTACAAAAAGAAATTCACTACGATGCTACCCTGCACCCCGTAGAGGGGGCTACTTGGCCCCCTCAAACCCCCTATGATGCCCTCTCTACACAATCGGCACAACAAAGGGGGGGTTCCTGCCCCCCTCTAACCCCCCGGTTAACTACGTCAGCTAGTCATGGAAAGAATATAACACAACGCAGCATGATCGGCACATTAAGTTGTGCACCATTAAGGTAAATGACCTAGTTTTTTTTATATGACAAAAAGTTTGATAAATTTCCAGGGAAACTCAGAACACACAAGTTAGGGCCCTATGTCATTAAGGAAATTACTGACAAAGGAGTGGTTCAGTTGGTCAAAATTTAATGGAGATCTCTTTCGAGGGAAGGTGAATGGGAATTGATTGAAGCCATACACTAGCAGTCTGGCCATGTGACTAGATGAAGGAAGCTTAGTCTGAGCACTCCAGGTAGCTAAAAGGAGGCACAGACCTATAAACTACACTACTTGGGTTGTGGAGCTATGCGACTGAAGGATTGTGTGAAGCAAGGAAGTGTCATAGGGTTTGTGACAATGTGAAGGGAGCTACACCACCCAAGGGGAAATCACATAGGTCGGTCAAAAAGTGACCATTAAAGTCACTCTTCATGATTTGAAAGGAGAAATGCAACCAAATAGAGCATGCGACTAGCATTTAAGACAAAATTTATGGCTCAGATCCTTCAAAATTTGCTGCTAATCTGACATTAGTGAACTGAATCTGGGGGGAATGGTCGGATTTGAATTTAAAATGTCCCATAGATTACAAGTGGTTGTCCAGCGAAAAACACTAAGAATGTCTGATAGCCAGTAAAGTATTTGAGACATTGCCATAGGAGACAGAGGATTTCTTACAGAAAATCATGTCGACGCCATAGAAGCTATAGATACCGAAGAAGAAGGATCAATGGTGGAGGTTGAGATGGAGGCAGCAATAGTTGCTTTAGAGGTTGCTGAAGTATTAGCTGATGTCCCTAAACCATCGACGATGCTGAAACCAAAGATAACCCCAACCAAGGAAACCACGAAGGATAAAAAGGGCAAGCATCTTGCAATACCAGTGCATGCATCAACAAGAAGAAACCCACTGAAGCCCACTGCATAGGAGAAGGGAAAAGCTGTAAATTTGTAGCCAAATGGGGAAGAAATTGAATACATCCAATCAACGAGGAAGATGTAGGAGTTTATGTGGAGGATGTTGAAGTCAAGGGTGCTAACCCTATTACGCGGTTGCCTAAGTATGTCCCTCCATGCAAGGGAAAGACCACGGTGTCGAAAGACATTGATGAGAGAAATACCCCCTTGCAAACCCCTCTGCTATCATATGAGATTGTTTTCGAAGGACCGTGCTTGACATGGGTGCTGCTGCTAAAACTTGAGCTGCTCTTGGATAATCATGAGAATTTCCCACACCTAGAGACCAAGCAATTGATGCAACACATCATTGATACAAACACCAGAATGAACACATTAGAGCTATGAAGGTGGATTGAAGGAGTAGACAAGGCAGGGTTTCTCAACCTCCTTTGGGTGCCGCACTACAACTGCACCCTAGTTACAATATTGGTCATCAAGCAGCTGCTATGCTTGGTGCATTATGGGTGTCCATGGCTAGAGGATCCAATAACCATCAATCACATGTTGATACACAGGATCATGTGATTGCCTTACACAGGAGAGAATCCAACCATCCCATTTGGCGAAAAAGCTGGTGAGTAGGCCCTCGTGGATCCATGAAAGAAAAGTTTAAGCTGGTGAAGAAGGCACATGGATATCGCATATATAGCATCTGAAACACTAATGTAAAGGTAGCTACACATATTTTAGTAGGGAAAGTGATGAGGAAGTGTCACGTTGATGAGGTGTCGGGGCTGCGAAGCATAGGATCTTAGCAAGACATTCCACTACGAATGGCTCTTGTTGTCGATTGTGCTAATAGAATGGTAGTTGCGAGAGGACAGTCAGTTCCATTCGATCGTGCTAGACCTACTAGAGGTAGTGAAGTATGCTTCATTATGGGCGACCAAGGATGCGAAATGAGTCAAGGACAACAAGATATTTTGGATATTGATGGAGATGAAATTTTGCATGGCTATCAATTGCAAACTATGATTGCCACCTAAAGTGTATGCCAACCTGCAGAGCTATGCTAAATTTAAAGAATACTTTCATCATGTATCCATTAGAGCATGGAAGGACCCTACGTAGAAATGGTATGATTTTCCTTACCTAGCAACAGATGACGCCATTGATGCAGTACTTGATCAATGGTTGGCAGAGTGGCGCACTGCATCAGACTTAGCGGTGGGAGGAAGCAAGTCTGTCACATAGAGAAAGGAGGTCAAGCTAAAGATGACTCAGTTGGCCAAAAAGAGAAAGAAGGAGGCCACTGACAAGGCTCAGGTGGAGTATGATGTCACGTAGTAAACAACAAAGAAGACAAGAAGGATAGAGTGAGGCTTTGACAAAGGCACGATATCGCCTTCACATGAGATAGAGGAGGAGATGGACGAGCAGATAGAACATGTTGCGGACCCATGGACAATGTCCGCCCACATCAAGCATCCAAGGGAGTAGGAGAAAGGAGGGTCCATGAAGAAATCAAAGGCTACCAAGACATGACTGGATCCAATCACACTAATAGAGGGTAACCTTCACGTCATCGGTGACACGATGCAGGATGTCACCATGGAGGCCCTACAACAATGTGAGTAGTAGTAGTAGATAATCCTGGGGGCTATCTAGACAAGTTTTTGGTGGGCTCTAGTATTGCAGCAATGATGTTGCAACTCCTAGGACTCCCTTCTTTACTTTTATAAACCCGGTTGTTTGTAACAAACTTGGAAGCAACGGTGTTATATGCACAAGTACTAGCTCTTCCCACAGGTTGTCACTTAATCAGCTGGCACAAGTCCACCAGGGGCTTAAGCCAACTTCTATGAGATCTTAGAAGAATCTTTTAACTGTGATGGATGAAAGCTAACTCAAAGGAGGCTAGTCTACTTGCAGAAAGAAGCTGAAAGCTAAAAAGAAATGCAAACCCTAATTGTACCGACTAACCCTACAGGTGCAAGAAAAGAGATGAAATCAGTGGAAATGGATGCCATTGACTCTTGGAAAGTTAAAATGCATGTGACTAACCTACTTCTGAAGGAAAATATGGAACAAATCATCTTTGTATTTTTGAGTAATCTTTCATAATTATTATGCATGTGCTTTAACTATTTTTGACTGTGCAGAGGTTGATTGGTAAGAGGAAAGGGAGTAGGCACTTGCAGGAGGTTGGGAAGGTGAGAAGAGGTCCTAAGATGTCCCTAACACCCTTCTAAAACATTTCACAGTGCTCGGATCTCGAAAAACCACTCACATGAACTTCTATAGGAAGTCTTCAGGGGTTGTACAGGATGTTCTATATGAAGATCCGAAAGAGGATTTTGGAGCATTGATGGTGGAAAAATGGTGGGAAAGTGGAAATGGAGGTTGTATGAGGATTTGAAGGGGCTTAGGACCTGGTAAATGAGGCTAAGGAGTGATTAAGGTGGTTGGATTCATTCAAGGATGGAAGGAGCTATGTTGCATAAGAATGTAGAAATTAGGGCAAAGTAGGAAAGTGTGGCAAATGAAGGGAAAGAATCTTGGATTAGGGGTTGAGGCAAGTTGTATGATGGAGGAAGGGTAGGTAGGGATGTATTACAGGTGTTCTACACACTATTTTCCAAAACTGATCAGACAAAGACTAGGAAAACGAAAGATCTAGCTTTTTTGACCTAATTTGACCTAAAAACTAGAAACATGATGAACAAAAGTTTATTGATAGAAAATCATGCAAGATAACTATGGAAACTAAGCAAGAATAGATCTTAAACATGCAAGTACAACTGGTATCAACTTTCCTAACTAAAAATCTAACACTAGCAATTGCATGAAGAGGCAAAAACAATGTTTTTGTGGCAGCAAATATGCCTTGGTATCAGCTCATGGTCCCAAGGAGGGAGAGATGGGATCAAGGATTTCTTGATGGCCTTTTTGTAGATCCTTTCCTTTGCGAAACTGTCAAATTAACCTGAAGTATGAAAAGCTTCTTCAATCATCAAAAACAACCTAAGTAACAAAACAAGATTTCAACCTAAATAGCATAAATTATTCTATGCCTGAAACAAAGACACATAAAAGTACACAAAGGAGGTACTGGCACTTGGTTTGGGCCCAACCCCAAGAGCTATAGCCTCCTAGGAAAGCTCAGAGCTAGTACAAGGTGAAATTTATCTCCATTACTCAAAAAATAATAATGTCACAGAACTGTTTCCAGCAAAAGCTCGAAGTTGAGCTGAAATGCAGAACTGCACTCAAGTGTGTAAAAAAATTGTTCAATGGCTAAACTAATAAGCTTGAAGCCTTCCTACTTATGCACAATGAGGACTCCCAACAACCCTCCTTGACTTTAGGAGCTTGGCTACTTAAGGCTGCAGTTAATCAACCACTTCACAAAATTTGCTCGGCTGCCCCTTGAAATCATCTTTGATGGGTTTTTGAACTCCAAGCTGATGGTGGAGAACTCGAGGAAGGGGTAATTTAGTGCTGGAGGCACCCTTCCTACAAATCCTCAGCCTTGTTCCTTCGTATTTGGCTGTCAACTGGCTCATAAATGCTTGACATTGGTCCAAAAGATGTCCAAAAATCTGCAATAAACACGTATTAGACCTTGTGGTCAAGTGAATATTCTCATTCATTCAATTAACATAAATATATTCAAAAGCATGCATAGAACTATGAAGAATGGTGGATTAATCAATAATAATAGGCAAAATGAGCCCAATAAGTTATCCATTTTTGGGGCTCATCATCACCCCTGTTGAATGTGTTAGTCATCCTCTAAGCAACTAATCCAACTCATCATCTTTGATTTCCTTGACTACCTCTCTAACATCCCAGGCTTCCGAGGTGATGTCCTCTTCTTGGTCATTAAACCCTGCTTTTCTCTCTACCTCCTCCCACTGCCTGTGTTCTTCTTCTCCTTTGACCCCTTCTAGCAGTCCCAAAAGCAATGGAGGACTGAACTTTAGGCCAATCTAGTTGGCCTTTAGATTTTGCATTGACCGTTTGTAGAGAGGTACTCTGGCCAAAGCCTCTTACATCCTTGTTGGGGAGTGGTACTCCCTTATTTTCAGACTATGGAACAAGGTGCTCCATCTCCTGGTGCAAGCATGTATGCAATTATCACCCAACAATCTCTCCATATTCTCAAAGTGCACAATGACCTGAGCTTGTCTTTCAATGTAGTGTGGGAGAACCTGAGGGTTGTTGGCTAGGTGTTGGCCAGGTGTTGATGGGCATACACTAAAACTGAGGGATCTTCTGGTTCTTCTTTGATCATGAGTGGCTCACTCAGCTCATTGTCCATAACTTCCCAAATTTCTATTACCCTCTTTTCCTCATGGTTTAACTAAGAGGCCAGGGCCATTAGTTGCACATCTCCCAATGATGCATTGGGGTCCCATAGGTTCATGTTTGGAAGTGCCAAGTTGTGTAAATAGAATTCTGCTAACTTGGCCTTGTCTTCTGCTGAGCTACTGTCACACAAATACATCAACTGATTGTAGTTCTGGAATGGAATGGTGCTCCTTTGGGCCAGCGTGTTAATTTGAAATTGCAACCATTGATCCTTAAGATATAATTCATATGACTTTGCAGGTTGCCTACATTGTACGGCTTCTACTGCCCAGCTAGCCATGCATGCCATTTCAGCTTCTTTCTATTGCACCTATTGTTTCAAAAGTTGTATTTCATCTGCTACCTGTGACTCCTTTTCTTGTAGCAGTTTTGTTAGCATCTCAACATCAGCTGGTAGCTTTTCTTCTCTTTGTTGTTCCTCACTTGTCTCCCTATCAGCTGGAGGTCTTTCTTGCTGCTGCTACTCTCCCACAATGGACGACCTACCTTTCTTATGAATTTCCTGCAGTTGCAACTGCTTCCTCAGTAGCTCATTCTCTTCTTGTAATTTGGCTTTCTGACTACTTTCCATGTGCCTCACCATGGCCACCTTTTTCCTTGATTCCTTTAGTTGTTCCTGTAGGTGGCCTATGTTTGCAACACCCTTGGATTTGGCAATCCTCATCCATGTGTGAGTCCTAACCCTCTCTTGTTCCAATGCAAAGAAGATGGGTACAACAAACTTCTCTGGGATAATCTTCCCACCTTCTAACACGTTGCAATATGAGCCCAGGCTAGGCTGAGGGTTCGGCTCTAGTATTTCTTCAATCTTTTCTTCCCCCTGTGGTTGTTTGGCTGCCTTCTCCTCCAATTTCTCGGTTTCTTTTTACTTTGCCAGAGTTTATTATAGAGTTGTTCCAGCTTCCTGTAGAGTTGTATTTGAGTCCATCATCCTAATTCTATCCCTCCATGTGGAGGCTTTTGGGCTTCCTCTTTCATAGGTGATGGATATCTTTGAAGGATATTCTTCTTTTGGTTTAGTGGTTATGTCCTCAATGACAATTGCTTCCTTTGATTGTGGCTGGGGTTTGTCCATTTTGACCCGTGTGCTCCTCCTAGCTTGGAAGTACATGGAGGTTTGCCTCTTTCTCTTTCCTTTTTGTTTTGTAGGTGTGCTTAATGTAGCAAGCGTAGCTGCTGCCTCCCTTGCCAACATTTCTAGGGATTTCTCTTTGTACTGGTCTTTTTCTTTGCTTCCTGTAGAAATTTCTATGTCCATTATTTTTGTCTCATTGACTGATATTTCAAGGTACGCCTTTTCCTTTTTCTTCTGGGTGTCTGCCTTAGGTGTGGCAGCCTTCATTTTGTTTGGCCTTTTCCTTTCTACTCTGTATCCTCTTTTCCCTTGTTGTCTTTGCTATTGTTTCTTCCACTATTTTAGGCTCAACAATCTTCCTAATTTCTTTTTGTTCTTCCTATGCTTCCTCTGTTATGCCCTCTGCTTGGGTGCCCTATGTGCCCTCATCATTGTTTTTCTCTATTTCCTCAGTTTGCTCCCCCTCCTCATTGCTGGATGGAGTGATGTTTTCATCCAAAGTCCTAATGTTATCATTTCTGGACATGTTTCTGAAGATTTACCAAGATATGGGGACGATGTAGGTGTGTAAAGCATCTTCCACCAATATTTTGATGAGCCCATGGTGGGCCAATTGGTCTAGGATCCCTTCATTTAGCTTTGTACCACATTCAATTAGGGACTGAAGAAGGAAATATGGGATGCTTAGTTTCTTGGCTAAAGGCAAGTCAATCCCATGCCTTAATTCACTTAACAACCTGAAATGGTATCCATAGATGATGCTAAACCTCCCTTCACATGTGATGTAATTCATGATTTGATAACTAACTTCACATTAGAGAGGGGGTAGACTCGTCCTTCTAACTCCACTTTTTTCCTCTACAAGATGCTCCTCGGGCAGAAAGAATGTTTTCTTAGCAATCTGGCCCAATGATCTTTCTTCCTTGCTCCAAGGGAGCCCCAATGGTAGACCAATAACTCTGTTGATGAGCTCAGGGATGAGTTCTAGGGTTAAACCCCTAGAACTAATTGTGGCATGTGTCCTTGAATGTGGTCTCAGGGATATCAAAAAATCTTTGGTTATCTCTTCATCATGACCCTGGATATTGTCAAAGAAGGATATCCAATTTGCTTGGGTGAAAAGGTCCACCACCTCAAGGTGCTCATATAGCTTGCTGGAGTCTGAGGGTTCTTTCCTTATGAATCCCCCTGGCATGGTGTTGAGTGTTCTTCTTATGTATTAATTAGAAAAACAAATGCTCAAGAAAACAACATTCAATCACTGAAACAGAGGATAGCTGAATTTGGTGTCTTCTAAACCCAGGGAGGAGTTTCTCTTGTGTTCCGCACAGTACTAGATAGGAATAATTCCCTTGCTTTTGTCACCAAGAATCTGACTATCGGTTTATTGAAAGGAGAATGTTGTTTTTGCATAACAAAGCATAAGGGCACAAATTCTCTTCTCAACACATAGATAGATATGTAAATTTAGTTTTTCATGCACACATGGTGGCCTCTACTGCAGCATATATCTTCTTTACAGGAGAATTTTAAAAATGATGAGGAGATTTCGGAGTGCAGAGAAAGAACTTAGGCAAATACAGTGAAATATGCAAGGAATCTTTCACGGTTTGTTGAATACATAGGTAGACTTTTATTTTTCAAACTAATGTTGTTCAATTCAACACCTTGCACCAACAAATTATGCACAGAAAATTTCTCTCAAACCTACCTCGTTTGGAGATGGAAATTCAATGAAAACTCTGGGTTCCCTCCTACTGAGCGATTCTTTGACTTTCCTATAGAACCCTTCCTGTAGAAGGCTCTCAGTTCCTGTAGAATGGAATTGCACTTCTGGTAGAGCCCAATAAGTGGGAGATTTTTGAAAATAGGCTAAAAGACTGGTGGAGGACAACAGGTTAACTATTTTTGGAAGTAGTGGATACATACTCTAGTCAAGAACGTCGTGAGTGTAGAATGAACAGAGGGTGGTGCATGTTTCAACTGAGCGTCTTTTAACTACAGTGTGATTCATGGTGAGGGGGTGATGTGGCCAGACCAGACCGTTGATTCGACATCACAGCCATAATGTTTCTACATGTTTCTGACCACCATCACGTCCGCTCTCCCGATACCGCTGCCACCACTACCAGTCCTGACGATTTCTCTCTGAATGGACACTCCACATGTGCTCGATGCACATCTAATCAACAATTTTGAATGTAACGGGGCTTGTTTGGATTTCACGAGGATATGTAACTGGCTGAGCATGGCTAGTTGACTGGCCACTAATTTCACCCAATTTAGACCATTTCCATAGTCATGCAGCTTTTAAAATATGATTTATGCAACTAAAGAATGAGTTTAGGAACTTACCTGCATGGTCACAACTGTGTTATTCAAATTTCAGGTTATGGAGCCCCATTCCTTTGTTTGTTGTTGCTACATGCATACTGCATGCTTGCCCTCTGCTGCTCTTGATGTTCTTATGTTCAATAAGAGCTTCATGGATGTCTCTTTTGCCATACTTTGTTGTCCCTGTCTCTGGAGTATGTCTTTCAGTGGGATCAACTACTACAAGATTCATGTAGGATGTTCTTTGGTTGCTTCTCCTCGTGGAATGCAAGCTAGAATGAGAAGGGTTATACTGCTGATGCTGATATCAGTGGATGAGGAATCTAGATGGAGGGTAATAGGTATGGTGAGTAAAACTACTGCTTGAATTGTCATTAAGGATTTTTTGCTGGCAGTATGGAAAAAACAGAATTTCTGTGTGTGACTGTGCAGGAACCTAAAAAAAATGAGTGAAATGGAGGTATACACAGATGGAAAAAGGTGACATATGGCGATGGATGGAAACAGGGATGTTTACAGGCCTCATGGATAGGTTCCTAACATTTGGGTCCTCTTCAGAGATCAATTATGGCTTTTTTGCAGGCTCTATAGGAACTTCCTGTAGAAGACATAGAACTTCCTGTAGAAGGTGAAATCTCAGTTCGAAAGAGACCAAATATTAGGAAATGGTAGTGGTCATGGAGGAATGGATGGTGAGGGATGCTTGCAGCCTGGTGCTGACCTCTATCTTTGTCTTGTACGATCCTCCTGACCTACAATGTCCTTCCTGCAACCTGCAATTATTCAATAGAAATTACGTTTATTTTTCTCTTTCTCTTTTCTTCTTTCTTTTTTCCTCTTTTTTTTCTATTTTTTTTTTTTTTTTGAGATAGCTGGGGCACCTTTAGGAGGTTTTCACCCAAGCATCTTTTTTTTTTCATATTTATTTATTTATTTATTTTATTTTTTCAAGGTGTGGGTGGAGTGGAGGTAGGGGCCTACTCCACTACCAGCAATGATTTATCCAGTGTTTCAATGAACTCCTGCTTAGAAAGGGGCTTCCTGTAGATTTTCAATCAATGCCCATTGATGAGCATGGGGATGGCTTCTTCATCAATAGTCCTGATAAGGATTGAACCATTGTCATTGCATCTCTCCACTGTATATGGTCCCAACCATCTTGTCCTTAGCTTCTCTTCGAAATCCTTGTTTCTTGAATCATATAATAATGCCCAATCTCCTCGCTGAAACTAATTTTCTTTAAAGTACCAGTCATACCATATCTTCCTCTGAACTTGGACCACCTCTAAGTGGAGAAGGACCTACATTCTTTGTTCATCTAGTCCATTCAACTGAAGCAATCTTTCCTATTGTGCATGGCTGAGATCTAGGTCCAGCTAAGCTACCAACCTCAATGTGTTATATTCAAATTCTATGGACAGCAAAGCCTTCTTCCTGTAGACTAGCTCATAAGGTGTGAAACCTGTTGTAGTTTTCCAAGTAGTGTTGTAGGCCTAGGTGGCCTCAACCAAGTGATCTACCTAATATTTTCTGGTGGAACTCACCACTTTAGTCAAAATCTCCTCCAAAGCTCTATTAGTGACTTCCACCTATCCATTTGCTTGCAGATGATAAGGGGTGGAAGTTCTGTGCTTGATCCTGTGATGAGCGAGCAGGTCTTCAATCAGGTTAGAAGTAAACTGACTTCCTTGATCTATGACTAACTCTCTTGGGTAACCGAACTTGTAGAAGATATTCTCCCTCAAAAACTCAGCCACCTTTTCTTCTGTTGCTACTTTGATTGCCTTTGTTTCTGCCCACTTTTTCAAGTAGTCCATGCACACAATGATGTAAGACTTTTGGTTTGAAGGAGGGTTGATAGGACCCACAAAGTCCATGCCCCACTTCTCAAATGGCTTGAAAGTCACTTGAGGTTGGAGGGGAATTTCATCCCTAGGAGTCAGCTTTCCCATACTTTGACATCGATCGCACTAGTTGATGTATCTCCTGACATCTTGATGAAGAGTGGGCCAATAGTAGTGTGCCTGTATAATTTTGAAATTGGTTCTTTTTGTTGCAAAGTGGCCCCCATAGGGCCCATCACGAGAGGTTAGGATAATGTCAAAAAATTTCTCCTCTCTGCCACAATGCCTCAAAATCTGATCTGGGCCATGTTTAAACATGTTACTCCCAATCCATGTGAATGGGGCACTTTTCCTCACGATCTTGCTCTTCTCTTTTGAGGATAGGTGTGGCGGGAACTGTGCCGAAACCAAGTAATTTGCTATATCAGCAAACCATGGAGAGAGTACTGAAATAGAAAATAGGTGTTCATCTAGCATTTGATCATCCACTACCCCTTCTTCACCTGCAGAAAAATCTAATCTAGACAGAAAGTCAGCAACAACATTTTCCTTACATAGCTTATCAAAAATGGTCAAATCAAATTGCTGCAATAAAAGTAACCATCTAATGATACAAGCATTTGCATCAGGTTTATTCATTAAATATCTAATTGCAACATGATGAGTGTGTACGAATGTATGATAACCAACGATGTAGTGTCTGAACTTGTTTAGGGAATGGACTACAACTGAGAGCTCTTTCTCGGTTACGGTATCATTTAATTCTGCCTTGGATAGGTTTTTACTGACAAAATATATGGCATAAGGTAGCTTCTCTTCAACTTGTCCTAAGGCTACTCCTATGATTTTGTTTGAGGCAGCTGTGTGAATGTGCAAAGGTAGGACCCAGTTTGGACCTCTCAAGATTGGGGCAGTTACCAACTTAGTTTTCAATGCATCCAGAGCCTCTTGATAGTTATCAGTCCACATGAACTCAACATCCTTCCCCAAAAGACCAAATAATGGAGAGGTTAGCTTGCTGAAATGTTTAATGAATCTTCTATATTACCCCGCTAAGCCTAGGAAACTCTGAATATCATTTACCTTCTGAGGAGGTGGAACCCTTTGGATGATAGCAATCTTGTTGGGATCCACCTGTAATCCTTGCTAAGAAATTGCATGACCTAGCACGGTCCCTTTAGTCATCAGAAATTCACATTTTTTTGGACTAAGGGACATGTTCATTTCAATACACTTGGTTAAAAATTTTCTGAGATTAATCAATGCTTCTTGGAAGTTGGACCCATAAGGAGTAAGGTCATCCATATAGATTTCCGCCGAATCATGAACCAGTTCAGCAAAGATGCTCATTACTGCTCTCTAAAAAGTGGTAGGAGCATTGCATAACCCGAAGGGAAGGACCCAATAGGCAAAGGTACCCCATGGACAAGTGAAAGTGGTCTTATCTTGGTCTTCTGAGCTAATTTGGATCTAATTATACCCGTTGAACCCATCTAGGAAGGAGAAGAACTTCTTCCCTGCCAGCCCATCTAACACTTGATCTATGGAAGGTAAAGTGAAATGGTCCTTCTTGGTAGCTTTGTTAAGTTCTCGATAATCTACATAGATTCTCCACTTCCCATTTTTCTTGGGCACAAGCACCAGAGGGGAAACCCACTCGGTGTCAGAGATGGGGTAAATGAATCCTACATCCAGCAACTTTTGCAGTTCTTCTTTGACAATGTACTTAAGGGCTACATTCATTCTCCTCTGAGGCTGCTTGACTAGTTTACAATCCCTTTTAATGTAAATGTGATGGGTATAGACTGAAGGGTGGACTCCTTTCATCTCCTTATAGCTCTAGGCAAAAGCATCCAAATGGCAGTTCAATAAGCTATATAGCTCCTTCTCCAGAGAGGGGGATAGGAATGAGTTGATCTTCAAGGTTTTTTCAGGGCCGAATTCCACATTCTTAACTCAGGGGGAGGTCAGATCAGCCACACAGAGATCCACTAAAGCACTGGCCTGGGTGTCTTCCACCATCTCTTCTAATGATAGCATGTTGGGAGGTGGATCCTGAATCAAATTCTCAATAAGGTCATCCACGGTGTGAGGACCTCCCTTGGGGGCTTCTATTATGCACACTGGTGCAGAGTAGACCTCATCCTCATCTTCCTCCTCCAACCACAGAGGTAATTCATGTTCTATTAGAGGTTGGGTAGGAGGATATAGGACTAGTTGCTTGGGCATAGGCCCATTCGTGATGGTCATGCTCCTGGCTTGACAACTGATGTAAGCATCTGCAATAGCTAACTAAGGCCTTCCCAAAATGAGGGGGTATCTAGTGAGTTTTTCCTTTGGCTGAAGGACCAAGAAGTCCGCAAGGTACTCCCAAGAATCAATAGAGACCATGACATCTTCCACAATCCCTACGGGGGTCACGGTGGAGCGGTCTGCTAACTGCAGTACTATCAAGGTCTTTCTTAGGGAACTCTGAAGTTTGAGTTTGAGCATAGTGTCCTTGGTCATCACATTAATGGCAGCCCCTAGATCAATCAGGGTGTGGGGGATTATGGTGCCATTGATGTGGACATCGACTACACGAGTCCCAGGGTCTAGATATTTCGGACAAATTACTTGTTCCAACATTAGGTCGGACAGTTGTCCTATGACATTGATAGTTGGGGCATCTCTCTTGTGCCTATCTAGGTGCCTGAAACACTTCTCCTTAATCAATTTGTTGTAGATTGGTACATATTTTATGGCCTAGAGAAGTGGTATTTTCAGACACAACTGTTTAAGCTCACCCAAAAGTTCAGCCTCTTCTAGGTTTGGTTTCGTGGTTCTAGTTAGTCTCTCAGGAAAGGGTGGAATGGCTTTGGGTTCACTTTCCTATTTCTCTTCCTCATACTCCTTAGGAGGAGGTTGGCTATCTAGGAGGACCTTCCCAGATCGTAGGTTGATCTCCTGAATCTACACAACATAGGTAGGGCATGTTGTCTCTCCAGTATATACCTACTAGGCCTGTCTGTTATTTGGGTTCGGGTTTGATTGGGCAGGCATCTAGGGTTATCTCAGAGGAGCAGGAGGTAATGGTTGTGGTTGAGCAGGTGGTGGAGGAAAAATGGCGGGAGGAGAGTTGTATTGGGGCATCCATCCCTATTGAGGTGCATTCCACTGAGGCTGGGACTGAACATGAGAAGGAAATGAATGAGCAGTAGGTTGAGTATTGTATTGAGATGGATATGACCAAGGAGGGGGTGCGGACCAAGAAGGATGAGCAAGGGGACCCCAAGAAGGTATGTGAGTGGATTGGTTGGGGTTTTAATAAGTCTGGGATGCCCCTTGCATCCCCTGCTGGTAAGTTCTGGATCCATGTGGCCTCCTTTGGTTTGGGAAGTAAAGCGGTTCAATGGCTCCTTCGGTCCCTTGGTACATAGCTTTCGGTCTGGGTAAGGTTGGGCACTGGTTCGTAGGGTGGTCGTCCTCACAAACAAAACATATCTCTACTAAGTGCAATGGACACTCGTTCTGAGGATGTTTCCTTGTACATTTGGGACAAAAGATGGCCAAAGCACTCTCAGCTTCCTCTTTCTTCTGTTGGATTCAGAAAGTATCTAGTTGCATGGTAATGGTCTATATCATCTCTATTTTAAGGTCGTCCATTTGATTTTCCAACTCATGTTTGGAGAAGGTGGCGCTAGCTGAGAGTTGATTCCCCCTACCTCTTTTCTAGGCTACCCTAGAATAGTTTCTAAACATAGTATTTATGTCATCATAAGGTAGTTGGTAGATGTCTCCTCCAGCTAGTAAATGGAGGGTATCTAGAAGGTCTTCAAGGATTCCCTGGAGTAGAACCACCTTCAAAGATTCGAGGTCAAGTATGCACCTGGCCCTTTTATAACTAAGTTGGAACCTTTCGTCGTAATATTTTAAAGACTCATCGCTTCCCATGCTCATCCGAAATATTTCTCCCTTCATTTCCTTTGACCTACAGTAATCCCGCTATTTGTTGTTAAAGGCTTGCTGCATTTGAGCCCAAGTTGTGATACTATTTCTGGGTAACCCCATGAACCAGCGTAGTGCTGCATCGTTGAGGCTAGAGGGAACATGTTTCAACTTCTTCTCAGCTTCTACATAATTGTAGGTTCGACAAAGGACAACAAACTCAAATAAGAAGGTATCAGGGTCTTCAGTGGTCAATCCATGGAAGTGAGGTAAGGCTGAGGGACTTATGTTTTTCATTTTTGTGTCCCCATTGGTCTCTCAGATGGGAAAGACACCTTCTATTCTCTCTTCATCACCTATGTCATTCCTATGTTCGGCCATGGTCTTAGGAGGAATGTTTTCTTGCTCTCCTTCTGTTAGAGGATCTTCATGTATATCTGGAGGTTCACTACCACAGAACAAGAGAGAAGGGTGACACAGTGATGTGGTGGGGGTGTTGGGTAAGAATTTTCTTGAATTGTCTTTATTCCTACGAGGCATGAAATGAAATATTTTTGGTTTTCTCTACTTGTACCTACGAAACTGAAATTGGTTGAAAAACAGATTGCAACTAACTAAAGTAAACTTTGCTCGAAGTGAAATTGCAGAATTGAAATGCTAATCTATGCTTGCAAAATTGAAATTGCGAAATTGAAATGCTAATCTATGCTTGCAGAATTGAAATGCTAGTCTAGGAAAGTAGGAAATGTCTAATCTACTTTTTCAAAAATGAAATTGTAGAATGGAAATGAAACGACCACTCTACTCTTGCTGAAATAAACTACTTAGAAGAAGGTTACAGTAGAAAATAGAAGAAAAGCAGCAACCACAAATACTCTGACGCTTCCCTGGCAATGGTGCCAAAAAGATGGTAGGATTCAGTACTGTAGCAATGATGTTGCAATTCCTGGGACTCCCTTCTTTACTTTTATCAACCCGATTGTTCATAACAAACTTGGAAGAGACGGTGCTATATACACAAGTACTAGCTCTTGCTACAGGCTCTCACTTGATTAGCTGGCACAAGTCTGCTAAGGGCTTCAACCAACTTCTATGAGCTCTTAAAAGAAGATTTTAAATGTGATGGCTGAAATCTAACTCAAAGGAGGCTAGTCTACTTGCAGAAAGAAGCTGAAAGCTAAAAAGAAACACAAACCTTAGCAAACCCTAGTTTTACCGACTAGCCTTACTCGTACAAGAAAAGAGATGAAAGCTATGGAAATGGATGCCATTGACTCCTGGAAAGGTAAAATGAATGTGACTAAGCTACTTTTGAAGGAAAATATGGAAAATGCATCTTTTTGTATTTTTGAGTAATCTTCAGAATTATTATGCATGCGCTTTAACTATTTTTGACTCTGCAGAGGTTGATTGGCAAAAGGAAAGGGAGTAGGCACGTTCAGGAGGTTGGGAAGGTGAGAAGAGGGCCTAAGGGGTCCCTAGCACCCTTCCAAAGAGTTTCACATTGTTCATATCTCTAAAAACTTCTCACGTGAACTTCTACAGGAAGTTTGCAAGGGTTCTAGAGGATGTTCTATAGGATGTTCTATAGGAAGATCCGAAAGAGGGTTTTGGAGGGTTGATGGTGGAAAAACAGTGGGAAAGTGGAAATGGAGGTTGGATGAGCATGTGAAGGGGCCTAGGACCTAGTAAATGAGGCTAAGGAGTGATTGAGGTGGTTGGATTCGTTCAAGGATGGAAGGAGCGATGTTGCACAAGAATGTAGAAATTAGGGCAAAGTGGGAAAATGTGGCAAATGAAGGGAAGAAATCTTGGATTAGCGGTTGGAAAAAGTTGTATGATGGAGGAAGGGTAGGTAGGGATGTATTACAAGTGTTCTGCACACTATTTTCCAAAATTGATCACACAAATACTAGGAAAACCAAAGATCTAGCTATTTTGACCTAATTTGACCTAAAAACCAGAAACATGATGAACAAAAGTTTATTGATAGAAAATAATGCAAGATAACTATGGAAACTAAGTAATAATAGATCCTAAACATGCAAGTACAACTGGTATCAACTTTCATAACTAAAAATCTAACACTAGGAATTGCATGAAGAGGCAAAAACAGTGTTTTTGTGGCAACAAGCATGCCTTGGTCTCAGCTCATGGTCCAAAGGAGGGAGAGATGGGATAAAGGATTTCTTGATGGCCTTTTTGAAGATCCTTTCCTTTAACAAACTATCAAATTAACCTAAAGTATGAAAAGCTACTTCAATCTTCAAAAACAGCTTAAGTAACAAAACAAGATTTTAACCTAAATAGCAAAAATTATTCTATGAATGCAACAAAGGAAAATAAAAGTACACAAAGGAGGTACTAGCACTTGGGTTGGGCCCAACCCCAAGAGCTACAGCCTCCTAAGAAAGAAAAGAGCTGGTACAAGGTGAAATTTATCTCCATTACTCAAAAAATAATCATGTCACAAAGTTGTTTACAGCAAAAGCTCGAAGTTGAGCTGAAATTCAGAGGTGCAGTCATGTGCGAAAAGCAACTATTCAGTGGCTAAACTACTAAGGCTTGAAGCCTTCCTACTTATGCACTATGAGGACTTCCAACAACCCTCCTTAACTTTAGGAGCTTGGCTGCTCAAGGCTGTAGTTAATCAGCCACTTCAAAAAATCTCCTCGGCTGCCCCTTGAAATCATCTTTGGTGGGTTGTTGAACTCTGAGCTGATGGTGGAGAACTCAAGGAAGGGTTCATTTGATGCTGGAGGCACCCTTCCTATGAATCCTTAGCCTTGTTCCTTTGTATTTGGTTGTCAACTAGCTCATAAATGCTTGACCTTCATCTAAAAGATGTCCAAAAATCTACAATAAACACGTATTAGACCTTGTAGTCAAGTGACTATTCTCATTCATTCAATTAACATAAATATATTCAAAAGAATGCATATAAATATGAATACTGGTGGATTAATTGATAATAATAGGCAAAATGAGCCCAATAAGCTACCCATTTTTGGGGCTCATTAGTTTGCAGGAGATGCAGACCCGCGTGACATAGGCTGGCACAGTGTCTACCAGCCTTGCTATTGGAACTTCAGAAGCTGCCAAGCTTGTGCACAAAAAGGCCTCTAGCACAATCGTGCTACCCAATGGAGAGCTGAACATAGAGAATGAGGTTGATAAACCCACTATCAGCGCCCTAAAGGGAGTAGGGTTGAATTTGGTAGTGCTCCCAAGTGAAGCGCTCCAGCTCTTGCAGGATGGAGTGGTTACAGAACTAAGGGCCCATGAGCACCGAGCCCTCTAGATGATCAATGAAAATTAGATCAACAATGAGAAGATGGCACTACAGGGAGACTCTACCATCGCCACTGTGACTGACGTGACCAATGATAACGAGAACATTATGCAGGTTGTTAAGGAGGTATGCCAAATGGTAATAGAGTTGGCCATTCCAGAGGAGGAGCCATTTGAGGTATGCATCCACAAGCTAGCCATAGAGGTGCGTCACACACGTACTAAGATGGTGAGGGTTCAGTTGGAGTTGAACCTGTAGATCACAGAGTTACAGTTGAGGGCCCAGAATTTGACTCTGTTAGAAGTAAAGGAGTAGCGAGCCACTGTTGTAATAGAAGCAATAGTGGTAGTGGACAGTGCAACACAAGACTGCACACAACTTTTTGAGAAGTCGTTTGAGGTACTGACAAGCTTGCAGGAAGACCCCAATGTACAATTACTAGAAACAGAAGCGTTTGAGCTACAACAACACTATGATGAGGTCAAGGGCACAACACAAACTATCATGCTGACACAATGACTAGCAAAGCTATAGGAGGCCAAGCAACCGAAAGAACATGTGGATGCAACGCTACAGAAGGAGGCAATGATCAAGGCATGACTGATGCCCTGGCTGGATTAAGATTACATGGTGACTAGATCTATTGAAGGAAAGCATTGCGACTCTACAAGCCACTTAGAAAAAGCTTCAGGTCGATAGTACAGGTGCAGTGACCTAGCAGATGGTTGAAGACGTGAAGTAGGGAGCCGCATAGTGCACTATTGAGGTTGTGGTCATTCGAGTTGAGCTAGAAGGTCTTCGCGCTAAGATCTCCGCACCTGCAGAGTGACTTGAGGGCGAGTCACAATGTTTGTGTTGGGGGATTCTTGGTAACAGGATCCCCCAAGGACATTTTTGGGGCTAAAAGCCCATGTTTTGGGTCAAATTTTGTAATAAAACTGTAAAGTCTCCACATTTTGTGGTCGCGGAGCATGAAGGTGTCATGAGTCATAAAGTGTTGTTTTCCCTTATTTTTGTAAAGTAAATTTGGTTGTAAAAGATCTACCCATGGTCCACTGACCATAGGATTGTATAAAAAGAGCTAAGTAAGCTCTAGGTAGTTCAATAGTCTCTAAGATAGTCATAGCTCGGGAGTAAGAAGTCTAAGTTCTAGGTTCTAGCATAGGTAGAAGCTCTATAGCTAAGTGTGTAGAGGCCTAGTATGGAAGTCCACAACTGAGTGGCGGACCTCTGCAGCTATGGGTGTAGGGTGGATAGAGTGTGTAATCATTTGAAGATATCAATAAAGAGAAGTGTTCTACGAATTGTGTCTTTATTTCCTATTAATGTATATTGACATGTTAGGTATGAATTTCATTTATAATACTTATATGATGCATGAATGTATTTAATTATGCTGGTTGAGTGAACATAAGTAATAACATCTCTTTACGCGATGCTAACTGTGACAGTTTAATAAGATAAGTGAGACACTTAAACTAGTTCGGGAATCTACACAATACGCTACCCTAGCAGTGTGAAAGTACCTGGGCTGCAAGTTAGGGTTGTGCAAAGGTCAATTGTACCTTTTTGCAGAGGTATTGGAGGGTGGAATAAAGGACTAGGTTGACAAGCCCTAGAACCAAGGGACCCATGTGAAGTAGGAATAGAAGGAATAAATCAACACCACGACCATGTAAGGGTGCGAAAACTTGGTTCTAGCATCCCCCCATACTAATTCGGGTGGGACTTTGGTCCGTGCTCCACGGGCTGATGCTGAAAGGGCTAGTAGTGTAGGGATTTGCTTGGATAAATAATGTTGAACATCGGTCAGGTCCCAACAATCCAACACTTGGGTAGAGACCAATATGATGATGGTTTTGTGATGTCTGACCATGAGGTGGAATCACTGTTTTATGGGTTGATGTGGATGGCCTCTCGAATCCCTCGATGATTTTGGATTTATGTGTTTTATGAGATCCCACATTCATGCTTGGAATATGGCATGTGGGTGGATGACTGAACAAAGATTTGGCTCAACCATTCTATGGTAGGGTGGAACATGGAAGTCGCATCACGGGATTGGATTTTGCATCATCAATATGAGTTTATTTATCCTTGTATTTCTATGAGTATTACACTAGATCATATGTGGATTACATGGCTATGATTTCCTTAGTATTTATGTTGCTATTATGATGGTTATGTATACATTTTATGATAGTATCTATATATGGATCTCATCATGTGTTTACTTGTAAATGGACGAGCAATGTACGTATGACCTAATGGATGAAATTACAACCAATGTGTTGAGGCATCAATGCTTATTAGTGATTCTGAGTTAAGTATGAGACCCTTATTCTTAGATATATTATTTACACATGTAGAATACATATTCATGATATGTTTGACTAAATGCCTGTCATGGCTAGCAGGGGTCCATCCAAGGGATTTTTCAAGTATTTTCTTTTTCCTTATTGTCTCCTTTTTATAAATTTTTTCCTGAGTTTTCATTCAATTTTGGGTAGGGATGTTGGCCTTGGGCTTGAAAAAGTGGCTCAAATGCTAGGGATTGTCACACAACATTGTGAAATTTAATCCCTAGACGCTGACATTCCTTGTCATGAGAGTGTCGAGAGCCTCCACGATGCTAACAGGCCTATAACATGGGAGTGTGCAGAGGTCAAGTGGTCTAAAATATCAGTGGGACCTACAGGGTGGTTGGCAGAAAGGTTGAGATGGTTCTTAAGGGTCCTAATGCTAATGTTGAAGGTCTGTATACTGTGTTTCGATCTGTTCCACTTCCTTAACGTGATTTAGTAGGTCAAATAATATCATAGTGGCCTTTGGTCACATGTTTACCCTTGTTGGTTGGTTACTTGGGTAGATATGGGAAGAGGGTGTTACTGTATATTCCATGTCCCATCACTTCGAGAAATAACAGTCATCAAGGCAAGGAGATGAGCATCAATTAACTTACTATGGGTCAACATGGAACTAGAAAGCTTCAATTATTATTGAAGCACGTGCAAGAATAAAAGAAATACTTAGAAATATTAAAGTATCATAATGACAACAGGGACTCAATGAGAACTAAATTTCAGAAGGAAATGCCATAGTTGGAAAACATGTTAGCCTTTCACTAGGATGGATGGATGATCATCCATGGTACCAATTGGGTTCATTTCTTAGTAAGTCATTTTATATGGATTGATCTCATGTTTTTGTAATGAAACATGAAAATGTGGATGAAGTGTAATGTGCCTAGAAAGGATAAATTTTGGGGTACCTAGGGATGTACCCAGGGGAATGATAATTTAATGTGATCATAATGATGGAATATGCTTACTAGCTAGTTGATAGGTAATAAATACTCCCACATAATAGGTAGGAGGAAATAGTATAGTAATAAGGGGTAGTATAATTGTAAATATAATTGTGTTATATATGTTAGATGGTTTGTGTTGTAGAAAGGGTGGATTATGGTGATATTTCTTCCTTATTTAAAGGTATCATCTTATCTTTAGTATTTTTTACTATTCTTTTACTGTTTGTCATATAAATTTTTTGGTATCTCTAAATTTTAAGGTTTTTGTATTTTAGCCAAGTTAAGATGCATGTAGAAATCATATAGGGAACACTTTGGAGGGCCTTGGGTTGAATTTCACTTCCCCAACAAACCTTTTTGAAGCTGACATTCCATGGTACTCATCAATAAGCCACTTTAGGAAGAGCTAAAACTATTATTTTTTTTTGTCCTCATTAATTTCCTTTAGCAGGTTGTGCACATTAAGCTTCTATCAAATATGGAACTTAGAATATCTCCTTAGAGGAATCATTGTATTGAATAGGTTACCCAACTAGAAATCAAGATAAAATCCAAAATAAGTTTTAATATGTAGATATAATCATCAATAGAAAGATAATATAGGGATTGGTGGATTTTGGTGCCTCACAAAAATTCTTGATGAAGGAGATGGAAAGTAAATTTATACTTAGATTAGATCATGCAGTGCCCTAATAAAGATTTTCAACAATAACCATAAGGAAGGAGATGGGGTTTCATATAATGAAGGTAAAATTAAAATTAATCATTGTTATGTGGATCTAATCATCAACAGAAGGATAATATAATAATTTGTGGACTCTAGTGCCTCACAAAAATTATCTATGGAGGTAGAAAATGAACTTAGACTTAGGTTCAATCATGTGGTGCTATAATAAAGGTTGTCAACTATAAAAATAAGATAGGGTATGGGGTTGCATCCAAAATTCACATATAATTGGACAAATGGAATTGTCATGTAAACTTTAAAATATTAAAAATGAACGAATTTAAAACCATTCTATGTTAGGAATTTCTATAGAGAATGCAATAAGTTCTAGTATGATTTGTGGAAAGTTAGTGATACTTTGTTAATGGAGGACTTATTTTTACACATAAAAATAAGGATGCTATATATAAATGTGTGGATTGTATCTACATTTAGCATAAGGAGATAGCTAGGCATATAGAGTCTGAAAATTTTGTAATACTTATTGGAGATGTGGATAAGGCTAATGTGTGCACAACTATTTTCCAACCACTTGCTAGTGTTTTGGATGAATTTGTAGATTTTTTTGGGATTATTTCCCTTAACTGATCTCATCTATGCATACCTTTGAACATTGTATTGAGCTTCAACTAGGGTTGTAGCCACTAGCTAGAATTTCCTATCAATTTTCTAAGATTTAGTTGGAACAGTTAGGTGATAATTGACTAAGATCATCAATGTTGGATTCATTAAGCCTTCTCTATCCCCATATGGTGCATGAGAGTAAATTTGTTCTAGAATGTGCCCCATGAGAATAAAAAATAATAGAATTTAAATTAGTTGGGTCAACAATGATAAATTGAGTTGGAACTATAGAAGTCAAAGATGATTATGTGTAGACCACCGGGCATAGAATAAGTGGTAATGGCATGTACTGTTAAGTCACTCTCTCATGTAGTCCTTGATAACATCTAGAGTGTGTTTAAATGATTTAAAATTTCTAAATAAAATGTTATTCCAAAAACATTAATCACCATAGTTGATAATTGCGAAAAGCATTCATATCCAATAAACATTTGTATTATTAAATAATTTAAAACACATAAACATATCTAGAAATTTTTATATGTTTAATAATACAATAATAAATAAAAATTGTAAGCTCAGTAGTTCCTTCTTCATTCATTCAATATAAATGTAGTTTACATCCGTAAAAAGACATTTGAAGGCCTCAACCTACCTTATGGGAAACAAAGTCTGTTGACCACCTAAAATCATTATATGCCATCCAAAAACTAATATTTTTGAGTTTGTCCAACAAGGCCTTATGTACATGAATATATAGCCACTAGTGTACACTTAGATATCTACAAATTCTATAGTAACTGACATATAAAACAACAAAAGGAACAAAAAATCCAACAAAGCTAAACATGCTAACATCTTCTAATATGAGGACTCCACAGAGGTTGGGTCCTTTCTACTCGAACCTGATAGTTTTGACTAAGGGAGACACAAAATGTATTCCTCAATGTAGCCAAGGCACTTTCTCTATTGCTAAATGTGGACCTGGATCAACTGTAATTCATTCTGAATTTGCTGGAACCCCAGGTCAGGCTCCCGTGCATTTATCTGAGGGGTCATAATGTCTTTGGCCACTAGACTCTTCATAATCTAATAGAAGTGAAAAGCATGTTTGTACTAGGTGGTACACCAATGGGTGTTTCCTGGGTCCATGACAAGATCCCTCCAATATTCCACCTAAACTTCTGTGACTTCCTGTCGGCTGAGTTCTCTCTGCAATGTTCTAATTAGTTGCTTAACATCAGCTCGATTTCAAGCATTATATGTATGCACCACCTATTTGATTATTTAAGCATTGGTGTGCTGACCTCTCCAATTTGTATGTTGGGAAGATGGTGAAAATGTATCTATGATTTCAATTTAGTGACGATGACTACCATGACCTGCAAAAACGGATGAATTAGCACCCCAATCCATCACAAAAAGAGCACTTTCAAACTAAGCACAACCTGGCAAGTGAAGATACACTCACACGAGCCTGAACTGAGAATTTCTCATGTAGTGAGAGTAGACACATGAATTATATATACCTACTACATTAACATTAGATAGAATCACAAGACACATGAAGTGAGGATTGAGCCATCGAAATACAACCAATTTTGTCCTAGGTGTACCACTCCACCATTTATGTACTTGGAGAAACACATATTGCACAAAGAAACTATAAAACCATCCATTGTTGTTGAAATAACAAACCATGACATTGTTTACATTAAAGAGAACCTCACTATACCAAGTCCCTAAATAAACTATGCCATAAAATTCATAGAACCAAACTAAACAATTAACAGACAAAACTTGGAGGAGAGCCAAGTGCACAAAAAACAAATTTCCTTTTTCAAGTCTCTAGAATCCTAACCTACCCCAACACCTTTGGACAAAGATAAACATTAACATGCACAAGTGGAGAGTTCCAAACATTACTGGGACTAGGACGGAAACAACACACCAAATATAGAAATATTCTTACAGAGAAACCACATACATATGACCTTGAAAGAAAACCATTTTGGACCAGCCCATAACCCTTCCATTATCCTGAATATGATAGATATGTTATGAACATGGGGTGAATTGAGATAAGAAACATTCCCAATAATTATTTCCATGCAGTGAGACAATGTAAATGGAGGCAGTGAGTAACAACTCCTCATCTAGCTCTCCAACACTATGGAGAAACACCACCACCACTGAACTAACCAGGTATACCAACAAAGAGATAGATGCCCATTGATAGAGTCTCTTCCCACAAAAACACCTGGGTCAAATGCCTCTTCCCTTGTGCAACATTTCCCTTCATCATGTGCATGGCTCAAGCCTTAACTTCTCATCTTTCCCGCAAGCTCAGACTGACTGATGGTTGTCTCTCGGTCTTATCTCTCAACACTATGTCCATCATTTGAATCCCAAGGTGGATTGATTGGCCTCACCTCACCCCAATTAGGGGGGATTTGGTTACTTTCTGTCTCCAAATTCCCAGTCTAAGGGATATCTTGCTCCAGGATGAGATGAAGGTGTTCCAAATCCTCTCCATGTTGAATGTTCAACCATTTGGTGTCAATAAATTCCTCCTTATGTTGAGAACCGCAGTTGGAAAAAAAGTTTTCCACCTTATTACCTGAAATAATAACATGTGACGGGATAATGTAATCAAAATAAGGAAGTATTTCATTGATCTCGTGGAAAATATAAGATGTCCTCCAACTTTTACTAATCCGATCCCATCAGGAACAATGATTCAATTTCTTGATGAATTCAATAACCATTATGGAGTCCCCCTAAATTTCCAACTTTTTAATTCCTTCCCTTTGGGCTATGAGGATGCCATGCTTGATTGCATTAAATTCTACTTCATTGTTCATGGCAAAGCCACAATCTATTGAACATAGGTGGAGAGCCTATCTCTGAGAATCCCTAAACAACTCTCCATATGTTGCATCCCCTGGATTGCCTTGAGACAAGCCATTGAAATTGAACTTGAGGAAGATCTCACGAGGGGGATGAAATTTGGAAGTCGAAGTTCTAAGAGGAATTAAAGTTTTCCAAGAGGTCAGTGCAAGCATTTGAGGAGATAGATTCAAATTAGAAAGAATCTGGGCTTCTTGCGGCACTACCTTCCATATATATAAACACACACACATACACATATATTAACATATTTATATGTATAATAATACAATAATATAAAAGAAAATGTAAGTTGGGTAGGTCATTCCTCATTCATTCAATATAAATGTAAGTTACATCCATAAAAATATGTTTGGTGGCCTCAACGTGCCTTATGGGAAACGAGGTTTGTTGACCACCAAAACACATTATATTCCATCCAAAACATGATATTTTTGAGTGCATCCAACAAGGCCTTATATTCCTAAATATCTAGCCATGAGTGTCTATTTAGATATCTACAAATTCTATAGTAATCGACATATATAACTATACAAACCAACAAAAAATCGAACAAAGATAAACATGCTAACATCTACTAATGAGAGGACTCCACAGGGGTTAGGTTCTTTGCACTCAAACGTGATAGTTTTGACTAGAGTAGACATAAAATGTATTCCTTAATGAAGCTAAGGTGCTTTGTTACTGAATCTAGACCTGGATCAACTGTAATTCATTTTGAATTTCGTACAACCCTCGATCAGGTTCTCCTACATTGGTCTGAGGGGTCATAATCGCTTTGGTCACAAGACTCTTCATAATCCAATATAATTGAAAAACATTCTTCTAAGGGGTGGTACATCAATGAGTGTTTCCCTAGTCTAGGACATGATCCCTCCAATATTCCACCTGAAATTTTATGTCTACTCATCAATTGAGTTATGTCTCCCATGTTGTAATTAGTTGCTTAACATTATCTAGATTTCCAACATTATAGGTATGCAAAAAATGTTTAATGATCTAAGAATCGGTGCATAGACCTCTCCTCTTTAGAGGTTGGACAGATGGTGATGCTCTATCTATGTTTTCCCTTTAGAAATTAATGTCACCATTGCCTCTAGAAACCCATGAACTTGCACACCAAGCCATCACAAAAAAAGAACTTTCAAACTAAGCATGATCGGGCTAGTGAAGGTACACTCACATGAGCCTAAACTGAGAGTTGCTCACATAGTAACAGTAGACACATGAATTAGAAATAATTGTGATATTAATATTAGAGAGAATCACAAGACAGGTGAAGTTAGCATTGATCCACCAAAATAGAACTAATTTTGTCCCAGGTGGACCACTCCACCATTTATATAGTCGGTAAAACACCTATTTCATAGAGAAACTAGAAAACCATCCCTTGTTGTTGCAATAACAAACCATAAAATTTTTTGCATTAAAGATAACCTCTCTATACTAAGGCCCCCAAAAAACCATGCCATAAAACTCATAGAACTAAACTAGACAATTGTCAGACAAAACTTGGAGGAGAACTAACTGCACAAAAAACATTATGACTTTTTTAAGCCTCCAGAATCCTAACCTACCCTAGCACTGTTGGACAAAGATGAACATTCCCATACAGGAGAGGAGAGTTCCAAACATGACTGAGACTGAGATAGAAACAACACACCAAATATAGAATTCTTCCTGCAGAGAAACTGAATACAAACAACCTCCAAAGAAAACCATTCCAGACCAGCCCACAACCCTTCAATTATTGCGACTATGACATACATGCCACAAACATAACAGTGAATTAAGATAAGAAGCATTATTTGCATGCAACCAAACAATGCCGATGGAGTCAGTGAGTAGAAAGGCCTCCTTGAGCTCTCTAACACTATGGAGAAACAGCACCACCACAGTAATAACCAACTATAACAACCGAGGAAATAAATTCCTAGCGACAGAGTCTCTTCCCACCAAAAAAACCTTGGCAAAATACCTCTTCCCTCATGCGTCCTTTTCCTTCCTCATCCGCGTGGCCCAAGCATTAGCTGATCATTGTTCTTGGATGCTCAGACTAATTAATGGGTGTCTCCCTGCCTTATCTCTTGATGCTTCATCCATCTGTGAATCCTAAGGTGGATTTCTTGGCATGATCTCACCTCAGTTGCAAGAGACTTGGTTACTTTCTATCTCGAGATCTTGGGTCTGAGGGATATCTTGCTCCAGGATGAGTAGAAGGTGTTCCGAATCCTCATGATGTTGAATGATCCACGATTTGGTGTCAATAAATTCATCCTTATGTTAACAACACGAGTTGGCCAAAACATTTTCCACCTTATTACCAGATCTCATAACATGCGATGGGATAATGTAATCAAAATAATGAAGTATTTCACTCATCTCCTTGACAAGATAAGTTGTCCTCCAATTTTTAATATTCTTATCCCTTCGTGTATTATGATTAAATTTCTTGATGATTTCAATAACCATTATGGAGTCCCCCTCAATTTCCAATTTTTTTAATTATTTCCCTTTGGGCTATGAGGAGGCCATGGTTGATTGCATTAAATTATGCTTCATTATTCGTGGCAAGGCCATAATCTGCTAAATGTAGGTGGAGAGCTTAGATGTGAGAATCTCTAAATAACCCTCCATATGTTTCATCCCCTCACTTTCCTTGAGACGAGCCATCAAAATTGAACTTAAGGAAGATTTGAGGAGGGGGATGAAATTTGGAAGTCCAAGATCTCAGAGGAACTAAAGGTTTCCAAGTGGCCAGGGCAAGCATTTGAGGAGATATATTTAGATTAGAAAGAATCTAGGATTCATGCGGCACTACCTTCCAGTCATAAGGGTGTCATTTTTCTGCTAGAATAGTTTCTCTTATATTTTGGATGGTACATTTCCATATCTCCTCCTGAGATAGTCTTTTACCTTAGAAAACTTCTTTTTTTCTTTTTTTCCAAATTAGCCACAGGAGGTAGCCGAGGGAAATATTCCATGACCCATTTAAGAATGGGTTAGAGAAAATGTCTTCCCTCAATAATTATATGGACATCTTGATGTTGGTTATGTCTTGATGGAGACGTCCAAATAGTTTCCCTATATTTCTCCAAAGCTACTCCACTAAGGGACCTGCATTGAGAAGGTGCTCCATCTCTTCTCCATTAGAGTCACACATGAAACATCTCCATTAGAGTCACACATGAAACATTTTGGAGGGCCTTGGATACCCCTTTTCTAAAGGATCCCAAGTTAAAATTCTTTTTCAACACACCAGCCACATGAAGTAGGTTACTTTTGGCCAAATCTTACCTATCCATATTTACCTTCATATGAGATTCCCAAGTTCTGGATGCTCCTTCGTAGCTAACTTGTATGCCCATTTGATTGAGAACATCCCTTGTGGCGTATACCCCCATCTTAAAATATCTCTTCCTTCCATGGTTGCTAACCTTATCGATGCAAAGTCATTTTTAAATGCCTCTCGTTGGATTGAATATGGGGCATCCAGTGAGTCACCACGTCGTGTTTTGGGATGGCTTCCAAAACTTCTCCACTGCTATAAAATTATGGCTACTCGTGAATAAGAAAATGTCTGACAAATATTACTGAAGAGCTTAGAGCATTATTTCCAGGAGTCCTGCCAAAAGAGCCCCTTCCTAGCATCCCATATTTCCCAAAAGGTGTGTGACCTAATAACATCTTTGTTCATCACAACAAGATTCCATATTGATGACCCTTTTTGAATGTTCTAAATCCTTTGTTCATCACAACAAGATTCCATATTGATGACCCTTTTTTAATGTTCTAAATCCTTAATATTTCTACTGCGAAAGATTTCATTTGATATTTTTTCATCCATATAGTCTTTCATAATCAGATCGCCTTGTATCCATCTCCACCATAGCTTCATCCCCATTACCTAAATAAGGATGAAGGAGTCCCAACGCCCAAGAACCCCTCAGAGCTTTCATTTTTTTGATGATGTCCCATGTTACTAGGGCCCATTTTTTAGTGTCTTGAGCGCATGTCCGTAGAAACTTCTTGAAAATGTCCACCATGTTGTAGGAGGCCTTGAGAATAGCAACGCTTGAAAACTCATAGATCAACATTGATTGGAGTACCACCTTAAGAAGGACCACACGTCCTTCTATATTAAGCTCTCTAAAGTAACATTGATGTAATATGGATTGAATATGATCAAGAAGCTATTTCCAACAAGAGGTTCTAAGGGGGTTAAGGACAAGACGCATCCCTAGATATTTTCAAGGAAATGATCTAATGGTCAACCCGAGGGTTCTCAATTAAAAAGGCATATGCAGGGGTTGGGGTATCGAAGAAGTAAATGTTTGATTTATCATTATGAATCACTGTACTAGAGGCTTGCATGAAATCCTTGAGAATCACTTTTTTAAGGTAGTAGCTTCTTGGATGGGGACTTGGAAAAACAACATAATGCCATCAACAAATTGCTAATGAGTGAGCAGAAGATCATTCCCCCATAGAAAGATCCCGCTTATAGTTCTCTCTTCAATACCTGAATGTAACGCCCTAACCCCTCCACCACTAGAATGAACAGGAAGAGGGGAGAGAGGATCACCCTCGCAAATCACCGAAGAAGGATTGAAAGTTCTCATAAGGGAACCATTGAGGAGGATTGAGATTACTGGCAAGGATATTGAAGACAAGATCCAATTGATCCATCTAGGGTAAAATCCAAAAACATAAAAAAATGGTAAGAAGATAAGGGCCAAGTATTTTCCACCCTTGAACAAAACCAATTTTTTCAGGACAGATTAGATTTAGCAACAGAGATTTTAATCCCTTGACCATTACCATAGAAATTACTTTATATATAACATTAGAAAGGGAAATTGGCCTGAAAACTTGGGGTTCCTCACATTATGCCATTTTGTGGATTAAAGCAATAAAGGAAGAGTTGAGAGCTTGATTTACCTTTCCAGATCTGAGAGAATCCTCCACGGCTACTAGAATATCTTGGCCCATGAAGTGCTAGGTCACGTGAATGAACTTTATCGTGAAGCCATCTAAACTACGCGCATTTGCTAGCTCTTTGAAAACATTTTCTGCTTCATCGAGAGTAAGTTTTCGATTAGGGCCATGTTCTACTCTCTACTCACCAAACAATGAATTTGACTAGTGATATTCTCAATAGCCTTTCACCTATCCTAGTCTCACTTGTAGAGAAGATTGTGGAAATGATTGACCAAGACGGTTTCCATCTCTTCATGATTGACTAGTCGATTACCACTAAGGTATTTTAGAGAGAAGATATGATTATGGTCACGATGATCATGGCTTGATGAAAGAACTTGGTATTGATTTCCCCTTCTCTTAACCACTAGATCCAGGAATTTTGTTTCTAAAGGATTTCCTCTTGTTTCTGCCTTTCTTATAGCTTTGTGAAGACCCTTCCTTCTTTAGTCATGATGGTGTCAGAAAGACCCTCTATTATCATTTTCCAATTGGATGTTTTCCATTCTCTTTTGGAGATCAAGTTGATCTTTCATGCTGTGGCCAAACTCCAACTTATTCCACTTTTTTTATCTATTTCTTGAAATTTTTCATTTGGAGTTGAAATGTATGCATGTAGTTCCAGACATGAACCTCGTTGTTCTTCCACCATATTTCAAATTTTGTGAGCAAATCTGTGTTGTAGAGCCAAAAGTATTCAAAACAGAAAGGGCAATGTCTAAGAGCGAGCTTGAAATCCATTTCCAAATGGATTGGCCAATGCTAAGACCCCAAGTATGGAAGGATATCTGCTTCAAACAAAATATCTCTACTTATGAGCCCTTTTGATATAAGGAAGTGATCCAAGCGATTAGCAACTTGGTGCTGACCCCCTTTTCTGTTCTTCCAGGTATACACTCCATTGTGTGTGGGTATGTCGACTAGTTTTATATCTGTAATGAGATCTCGAAATGCCTCCATTTTTGGATCTCATCTCCTAATACATCCATTTTTCTCTTCTAGAAAAGTAATGATATTGAAGTCACTCTGAATGATCCATAACACTTCCTAAAAAAACTACTCAAGACTTACTATCAACTAGAGGAAGCCAATTTTCTCTCCTAGAATGGTAAGGCCATAAATAGAAGAAATGATAGTCGAGTCTCTAGTACCTATATCACATAAGCATCCTTAAATGATGTGGGGTATACTCATCTACTCATCGAGTAGTCAAGGATGATCTTATATGAGTTCTAAAGAATCACCACCACTCTTGCACTATCGGGTGCATCTGGGGCCAGCACTTCATACATCAGTTTCGTATTACTAGTTATTTCCTTAATTTGAGCCTCACATACTTTGGTTTCCTACAACATCAAAATGCTTGAATTTTATTCCTTTAATATTTCTCTTAAATACATGTGTTTTCATTTGCTATTGAGGCCTCTCACATTCCAAGAGAGCACAATCATTGAGAAGACTTATTAAGTTGGTGGAAAGTCGTAGAAACTAGTACCACCCTCCTCGAGTTCACTAGAAAATCCCCACCATTTGTATTGATTCTTGTAAGTTCTTTCTACCTCCTTTTTTCACTCCTTTACATGGGGTACTTTGGTTGGCTAGGCTGCCCATTTGGGATCCCATTGGATTTGGCTGATCTAGTGGTTTCTAGCTTTGTTTGGCCTCATACTACTTGAATGTACCTTTGTAAACCTTTTTTTGGTCCTCAAGGATAAATCGTTCATCCAAATTTTTCCATTCATTCAATAATATTTTGAGGACTTATTCTTCTCTGCTTAAATCCTCTTTTAAGCTGTAGATCTCCATAATACCTCACATTCATTCAAATTCAATCTCTCCTTGTCTTCTCACTCCTCTTGTCCTTTAGTTTTGGCTTAGGGTTTGTTTTGGGCAAAACCCTAGCTATGAATCAACTTGTTTTATTGTCCCCTTTGAAGTTTCCCCTTGTTGTTGTAATACAACAAATCAATTCTGAGGGTCTATATTTCTCTTCACTTGTTGGTACACATTAGGATGGGATTTCTTGGTTAATGGTTTTTTCTTATAGGATACTTCTTGCAATCCCTCACTATCCACCTGAGATTGACCACCATCTATTATCGGTTGGGGATCTAGTCTTCCCATTTTATTTAGAGCTAAAGATTTGTACACATGGCCATATTCATGACATCGTCTGTAGTAGAATGGAATATGCTCATAATCTAAAGGTTGTTGCTACACTTCATCTTAATACTCTAACTCTACAAATTCATGTAATGGCTTAGTTATATTCATATAGATGCGGATGCAAGCAAATGATGTGTATCTCCCCCAACTAGTTTACTCTGCAACTTTTACAAAGTGGCCAATGGAATTCTCGATACCTTCCACTATATATCGATCTAAGAAGTCTACAACAAGAGAAAAAAGTCACACCCATGATGGTGCACCCATAAACTAGTCTCGATGTGGGTTATAACATTCTTCCAAGAATCTCATGAATAATCGTGCATTATAATAGAAATATGAACCATTTTCGAAGATGTGCTCTTTGTCTTCAAGAATTGTAAAATTGACTATGAAGAAACTTGAGGCACCTAGTTTAAGATCTATATTGCCCTTTGGTTTCCATTTCAATTGAATCCATTTTAAGAGATCTCTCTCCCTCCAAATCTAGAGATGACGGCATGTTCTTTCATATATTTTCTGTAATTTTGGAGCTTATTGGCTAGAATCACAAACCTCAGCTTCTTGGTGGCTCTTGGAAGGCATTTCCTCCTTAGTGGTGCATGAGAGCTTGCCCCCATGACCATGCCACCATTAGGGTTGTCTCCAACATTTGGAGATGTGGATGGGCCTTTTTGCTAGCCCAATCCACATTTTTGTAGGAGGGGATCTCTCCCCTCCCTCTCTCCACACTCATGAACCCTATCAAAATCCTCTATGTGTGAAAACAAATGTAGAATGCTTCAAATGTGAGTCTTCATACCCTAATCTAAAGAGCTTGAAGTTTTTTTTAGACAACACATTACTACACTAATATATAATTTCTTAAGTATAATTAAACAACTAATTTTAAGGTTACATAAGAATAAAATTGATATTAAAAAACAAACACAAAAAATTAATAAGTATAATTATAATTAATAATGAAACCATTCTAGATCCATCTTAACTCTCCAATTAAATATTAAGATATCTCCATAAGAGATTAGACTGCTTACTGCACTTAATTCCCCATTTAAATACACTATATTCCAC
>APFE030225694.1:6669-24105 GCA_000404065.3 Pinus taeda | reverse complement strand
TCTCTAGATACAACAAACTTTTTATTTACTTCATCGTAGAGGCGGTATGCTTTGGAGGTGTTTGAATACCCCAGGAAGATACACTTACGACTTCTAGCACCAAGTTTGTTTCTATGTACCTTTGGTATCAAAGCATAACAGGTGGAACCAAAATCCTGAGATGTTTTACCGAAGGAACATGTCCATACCACAATTCATAAGGAGTCTTGTTTCTTATAGCACTAGATGAACATCTATTCTTTATATATGCAGCACATAGAACAACATCAGCCCAAAACATTATCTTTACATTTTTGAAAAAAGCATGGATCGTACCATATTCAAACTTGTTTTGTTCATTCTTTCAGCTACACCATTCCGTTGGGGATTATAAGGCACAGTTGTTTCATGTTTAATCCCATGTTGGCGAAGATATTGTTCAAATTCATTTGATGTATATCCTTTTCCATTATCAGTGCGAATAGACCCAATATGAGATTGTGCATCATTTTCAATCCATTTATGAAAATTCTTGAATGTTAGGAAAGCATCAGATTTGTTCTTCAATAAATAAACCCAACACATTCTGGTGTAGTCATCAATAAATTTCATGATATATTTATTTCCATTTGCAGAAGGAACAGGCATTGGACCACATAAATCTGAATGAATAAGTTCAAGCTTCCTATGTGCTCTTGAATGTGAGTCATGAAATGACTGTTTGCTATGCTTTCCTAGAATGCAAGCATCACATTGCTTAAGTTTTCTAGGAATTGTAGGCAAACCAGCAACACCATTTTTCTTCAATAAACGGAGACTGTCATAGTTTAAATGTCCAAGTCTAGCATGCCATAATAAACTTGATGGAAGTGTACCTTCTTCATGATGAGAAATATATGAGAAATGTTGTTTATGAGCAGATGTTCCTTGCAGTTTGAGAAGTCTTTCTTCTTCTATTCCCCTCATGACAAGTGAGTGATCAGATGATTTTCTCACCTCAAGCTTGCCATCAAACATATGAATGGAGTGACCATGCTGGCGGATGTGGACCAAGGACAACAAGTTTCTCTTGAGCTGTGGGAGATATAAAACATGATCAAGAAGAAAGTCTGAGAGACCAGGCAGTTTAAGCCTGATTGTGCCAAGCCTGATGGCTTGATTTTTGACTGATCTGCAAAGTAAACTACTCCATCAACATTGTCAGTGAAATCTTCAAAAAATTTTCTATGAGTCATGTGACAGGTTGCTCCTGAATCAAGCAGCCAATCATTTTCCAGGAAGCAAGTGAAGTATTAAACAAATCTTCATTTACTCCAATGTTACATTGTGCCTCAACATAGTGAGCGGATTCAGGTGCTTTACCTTTGTCTGTATCATCAGTTTTACCTTTCTGTTGGTTTTTTCTCTGCTCAATTTTGTCCCATGGTAGCTTGCATGTAGAGGCATCATGTGATCCATTTCTTTTGCAGTGAATACAATGTAAATCTGCCTTTTCTCCTTGAGAATGTATGCCCCCCCTGCCTCTGAAGTATCTTCCTCTTCCTCTTCGTCCACCTCTTCCTCTTGTAGAATCTTGAGCAGGATATTTTTCTTTATTAGCCAGGCATACAGTCTCTTCAGAAGATTCAGGGACTATCTTCTTTCCAAAGGATTTTTCTCTTTCAGCAAACTTTTTCACAAAAGAGTCAAAGGTTATATCCTTGAGATTTCCATTTGCTTGCAAAGACTCAAGATAATTGGAGTATGTAGGATACAGTGCCTTGAGAAAAGCAATAAGAGATATATCTAGACCAACTTTAGTGGATTTGATATCATGCACTATAGATTTTATTTCAGATGCAAGAGCAAGAGGATCATTATTTTGCAGTTCAAGAGTTAAGAGTTTAATCATAAGTTGGACGACTTCAAGTGCAGAATGTGAGTTATAGAGCTCTTTCAGCTTTTGTAAAGCTTCAAAGGCAGATGAACATGTTGAAATGTGACAACTCACCTCCTTATTTACAGACGCTGTGATTAATGCATACACTTTGCTGTTCTTGTTTTCCTAGATGGCGAGCTCTTTGTCTGATGTAGGCTTTTTTGGGTCACTATCTCCTTCTGTGACACACACTCCTTTCCACAGCTCATTGGAAATGAGGGTGTGTTGTACCATCCTGGACCAGTCATGATAGTCCTCCTTGCCAGTGAGAACTATTCCTATCATAGAGATGATTGAATGCATTCTGTAAAAATTTACTTCTGCTAATATAAAAAAACTTTTGCTGATATATTAATACTTCTGATGGTGAGAAAAAAAAATTGCTCTTAAAAAACTTCTGCTGCTTAAAAAAAAAAGATTTTGATATGGAAATATATTCAAAATCATTCAAAATTCTGCTACGCCATTATTGATCATTGAAATGAATACATATATTCAGCAACTTTCGACAGTATTCAGCAACTATCAGAATGAATATTGTTGGAATTCAATTTATAATTCACTAAGTCGCTATTAGGTATTGGGAGATGTTCAAGAAACTCACTGCACTGTACCACACGCAAAACTGGTCCAATTAACTCCTTCGGAAAGTGCTGATCCTTCTCTATTTCACGACACTGAGAGACAGAAGCCTCTTCATAGGTTAGATAATAGATTTGTCTTTCCTGACACTTTACATATATCCATGCCCTATGGCGATAAATATTTATTCATTGAAAATATTCTTGATAATCCCCGAAGATTGTGAGAATCAATCTTGGGCCAGTCGTAGTAAACCTAACCCTGACCGAATTAAGCCGCAATATTTTGGTTGCAAACTTCAAAAAACAGTAGGTTCACAGGGCACTGGATCATAATACAGTAGCTCGGACGGAATCATAACACATAGTTTTATGATAACGAGTCACGAGAACAACAAACAAAAAACACAGGCTGTAAATAGTGGCACTAATTTCTCGGTATTCACCTCCTTGCATCGCAATTCTAAGTTTCAGAAAACCCTGAGGTCAATTAACTATTGACCTATAGGTTGTTTCTTCATCGTCGGCACTAGCCACAGACGACTTCTGATCACTCTATTGTAAGTACAGTATAGCACGTAAAGCTATGTTTGGATTTCACAATAGTTCCAGTAAGACATTATTCATCTTTACAATAGTTCCAGTAAGACATTATTCATCTTTACAATAGTTCGAATTGAAATGCCCAGTGCGCATCACGCACAGAGCTCTTCGTTACCTCATTGAAGTGAATGCCGACTTTGTGTGGGCCAATGATGCCAATGACCACACGCGCCCTACTATTCTCTCCAATCTTTCTCAAATCCGACAAAAGGAAGAGCGGCTTCACAGGTACGCATTACCAGCAGAGGAGTTAGGTACCATAGCAGACAGCACCAGCAGAGGAGTCAGGTACGCGTTACCATGGCAGAAATTAGGTATGCAGTCTTCACGCAGGGAGGCGTTCTTTCAGAAATGGGACAGAGAGGAGCAGAGAGCAGGCAGTGGACAGGAGTTAAAAGGGACGCCTAAAAAATGAACGTGGGACCTATGCTCTGATACCATGTCAGGCCAGGAGTAACTCCAGAAAACTAATACATTTATTCATTTAGCCAGCTATCTAATATATACATGAATGTGATTGTTCAGTTCATCTTCTCGATGACTGTTCACATTCAGTTCCCCAATCACTGAGGATTAGGTGTCAACATGAATAATCTAAGAATTGTTCATTTGTGTAATGTAAAGGAGGTTGCCCCCTCGAAGAAGCTTATTTCTAAGGTGTTGATCTATCCTTTCTATCTTTTTGTGAGCTAGTTTCCTAATAAAAAATATGTATTGTATGGATATGTACTATATAGATTTTACTTTACAAATTCCATATGGACTGTATGGATTTTTCAAAAAAATTGTTTTTTCTCTCAAAAACTTGGCGTTACCATTAAATGATGTTCGTATTGTACCTTCTGTTGTCTTCTATGCCTTGATTTTAGTGCCTAGCTTTGCCCAGAAATCACTCTTTCACCTTGCTGCAACAAATAAAAGATTTATCCTTGAGAACATTTGTTGAGCTCTCACCCTCCTTTCTGTGCTCATGAAGAATGAATGTAATATCTTTTTTCTTTTCCCCCTTTTATTTTCCTAAATAACTTTTGTGAAACCCTGAGATCTAATGCCTCACATTCATATAGATCAAGGGATGAGAATAAATGTGCATTTAATTCTCACTTTCTATTTTTTTAACTCAGTCATTAAATAAAGTACCCACATTGTTCTTTATGTCTAAAGTCATTTTTCACTTTATAATTGAAAATTGACTTTACCACTTACAAAATCACTTTCAGTTTATAAAGTCACGCTTAGGAAATTAATTATTTTGGACACATTTCCCTAGGTAGAAACTAACCGATGGAAAACAACTTCTCCAAGGTAGATTAAAAATCAAAATGCATCATCATTTAATAATTGGACTAACGTTTATTTTCCTCAGCGGGTTCCTCAAAAATTCTATAATGCTTGAGTTCCATGGTAGGCTTATAATCCTTCTTTGATTGAATAGACCACCTTATTGCCACAATGTCCCTCTATCTTAAGAGAGATATTCCCATAGCGTTAAGAATGGTATGGATAATCCTCTCTAGGTAAATTTCCCATGCAAACTATACTACGTGATCCACATTAGTTGAAATTCATCCACTATATCCTATGGTCGATCACTCATGTAAGAACCTAATGAGGTCTCATGACAACCCTATAATGATTAACGTGAGAGATCTTTGAGTCATTATCTAAGATGTTTTCTTTAAAATGAGTCTTTAGGGTAGGAAGACCAACGGGTTGACCTACCATGATCATGGCTCTTAACAAGAATGATGTTACTCATACTTGTCACCAACCCAAGGTAACGGTTTTCACTTGAAAATCTCAAAGATAAGAGGTATCATCATGAACAAACTTGTTCATTATTGTTAGTTCTTGTGAATGATAGTGTCATTAGTTGGTTATAAGGCTAAGATAGTGGTCTTCAATTAATGTCTAATCCAATGTAAAGGCTTTTAAATGACTCTTAAGATATATATATATTATATATATATATATATATATATATATATATAAGAAATTGGACATAAGAAATTCATCTGGTTAAAAGGAATCTGTGTTGAGGCTATAAAATCTTGTTGGTAGTAGGGTCATGCCTGTGGTGTTGAAGTTAATTTTACACTATGATTTACTTGGTTTTTTTGTCTTTACTTTAACTCGTTATCATATCTCTTTGAGAATGGATTGAAGATCCTCTGAGGAAACTGCTTTGGAGTTATATCATTCATAAATATAAAAATTTTCATGGTTGTGTGACCCTTAGTGTAGGTGATTCACTTTGCATGAACAAAAGGAGCTTCAAATATATGCTTGGATAATGGTAATATGGTCACGCTCGAAAGATATTGTTTTGTCATCTTTCCTTTTCCCTATTTCCATCCACTTTTTAACACCATGGCTTTCAAATTATGTCATTTTTCTTTTTAATGAGGATATTGAGATGAAGAGCTACTGATTAGGGTTTCTCTTCAAATGCTTTGTTGAAATTTTGATGGTTGGCTATTTGATCATAAGACTATCTTTGTAGTGACAACAATGTTAGCATTCCTAGGGTAGCCTTGGCATTAGTTATTCTCTTTTAAATAATTCTTAATGAATGATAGTCTCAAAACAAACCAACATATATTTCCCTTTCAGAACAATGTTATCTAAGTAGAGGGACTTTTGTCTATACAAAGTTGTAGGAACATTATCGCAGGTGGAAGGTCAAGAATGAACGTTTCAATTTTGGTTTTTTGCAAGGGAGAATTAATACAAAAATTGATTCACTTGCATGATTAAATGCAAGATGATTGGCATGGGGCAATGTCAAGCCTTGAAATTGTTGTACTTATTGCATCTTTTTACCCATATGATGCCCCGCTTATTCCCTTCTTTTACCGGCTTATGAAGTTATGCCTTCTACTTCTACATTCTTTTGATGCAATAGCGTATATATGTTCTTGGTTGGTATTTTACCTAAGAGCACCTTTGTTATATGCATTTTTTGGCACTAATGTTCATTAAATGTTGTTAATGTAGACTATCTTGTTCGTGCATTACATAGGGATCAAGCACCAAGGATATGTGGATCACTGCATCATTCAAGATTGCCACGAAGGAAAATGAGAATTGGTAGTAAAAACACATGTTTGGAACTATTTTTGAGCCTATTTGATAGTTAGAGTGCACTTATCTTTCATTGACCTATTTGTGCACTAAACAGAAACATTCCTCCACCAATTTTGGAATTTCATAGATTGGCAACGTTTCGTGAAAAACCAAAGATGGCTTTTGTCCAAAATGATTTTTTAACAATTCCACATGAGTCAAAATGCACCTAATTCATACAGATGGATTTTTAGAAATTAATTAATGTTACAAACCCACATTTGTAGCAGTTTTCAAATTATGAACTTTATCCTCGATTTGTGTGCACATGAAGAATATAAGAATTCCAAAACATGAGTTTTATTGGCAATAAGGAAAATTAGGCTCCCTTCGAATTATTTTGCAAAATTCATCATGGTTTAAGACTTACGAGGGGTTCTTTGAGGAATTTTTGTAAAAAATACAATTTTTTCTAGAATTCCAAATCATGCCAAGATTTGAAAAAAAGGGAAAATTATGAATGATATTTGCATTCCGTTGATTACATAATGGTTGTACTATAATCCCATTGATGGCACATTATTGGGATTCAATTTTCCGTCTTCTTTGTAATGGATTATCCTGCCTCAAGCTAATTTTTTATCGCCAAATTCATATCAAATGAGTTATGATGACAAGCCATTCTTTGTACTTTAATGCAGTTGAGTTGAGTGTTAGGGGTTCCACCCCCATCCTATGATCAACTTGAGTTGAACTAATAAAGTTTGCGATGTGATAAAGACTTAGGTTTTATTAATAAAACATCAATGTCACGTTCAATGTTCATTTGTGTTCAATCTTGTTAATGTGTTTAAATACACTGTAGTTCACTCTTTTCCTCATAAGGAAACGAGATGGTTATCTAGGGCATAGCCAATCCAACTCGTTATCCTTCAATTAGTAGTATGGTGTGGATGAATTTTTATAAATAAATTTGTGCAATGTGAAACTAGTGTTATATCATTTGCATAAGTGTGCACATGTTTTTTAGATTCTCTATTCATTTAATGTATTTGATTTGCGAGTGAGAAAATCCAAATATGGAGCAAGTGGTGTGAATTTATAAAGGGTTTATGGTATTGTTTCCTTGTCTAAGTTTATTGAATTTCAGGATATTATTTTAAGAACCATTTCTGAGTCCTTTCAATACAATTTGTTTTAGTTAAACTCAAGTTATTTCTCTATGATGGATATGCTTACATTCAAAAGATTATGAGAGCTAAGGTTTGATGTCACATTGTAAAGGTCTCTCTAATTAAAACATTTCCTTACACCATATATTCCATTTTTAAAAAAAATGTTAAAGTGGCTTCTAAATCCATTGCATGTTTTAATGAATCACATTGATATTATGGGCTTGTGTCATTATGTTTTGATGGATTTATATTTAGGCTATTGGAGGTTGAATATCAATATTTGATGAGATTTCTCTCTTGAATTTTTTGTGTTATTCTAAGTATTTAAAATGACAGTAACTTTATCTTTTCATAAGAGTGTAACCATAATAACCTTGAAGGTTTTTAAGATTTAGATTTTTTAAAAAATTGTTAAACAACACTCCATTGCAGGAACAAAATGTCTATATACTCTTTGATTGTTGAAGACCCTTGTCCAATGATATTGTTTTGTTTTATTGTGTGAGAGATGAAGCCAAGTCATGGGTGAATGTCTTAAGGATATATGCATTGGGAAATAATCATGGTTATCTATGGTTTTTCATTGTGATTAAACAACCAAAAGAAAATAAATATATCAATTGTGTTGAAATTGTTTGATTAATGCATGAATATAATAGGTTCTTTTGTTCTCTTATGAGATGGTGTGAGGAGACGGTTTATTGGAAAAGTTAATTTTTTGTCATTATCTTTCACAAACTTGATTTCGATTATTACAACTGAATTGTTAAATCCCTTTACATATCCCTTTTGAATTATAGTTTCCACAGTTTGGAATATCATTTTGATTGACTTGAATAGGGTGAAGCTTTTCATGTTGTGCAGGTGTTGTGATTGGTTTAATGTATAGCCTACAAAAAGACAGAAGTAAGGAATTTCTTAGCACAAAGAGTGAGAATTGCATTAGTATAGGAATCTGAGAGTGGAATTGATATGGTGCACGAATATTTAAGGACCTGTTTAGATTTATTTAAGTACCCTTTTGGAATTATGGGATTGAGGTCTACGTTCTCTTTAGATTTCTTGATCATTTATTTCATTTGTGATCTTCATTGTCTTGATGAGTTAATGAGTCAAGTAGCCACTATCCAAATTCACTAGTGTGATTTTCTTTTAAATTTTCCACAATTAGTATATGAATTGAGTTAGGAATTTATGCATTGTTTCAAGAACTTGGAAGATTGTTAGTGCATAGTCTAGAGTAAGAAGTGATTTTTCTTTTTCAATGGATATTAACGAGGGATTTCTTACATATTGTTGGCATAATTTAACATTAGTGTTTATGATTTTATTTCTAAATATTCTTTTGGAGTGTAGGATTAGAGCATGGATTGATTAAGTGCAGGAACTCAAGGTATGAACACATAGTTTGGGGGTTTACTTTGCATGTTGTTGGACTCATTCTCTACCATTTCCATTGTTGTGCCTAGAATTCCACAGATCCCAAATTGACATTAAATGCTGGTCCACTAATTCACCATATACTACCACCCAACATTTTGGCATTGTTTTTGGGGAGGTGCTTAAGGGATTGACTTTGGTAACCTACTCGTGTTTGGTTTCCTCTTTACCTAGTTTTTCTTGCCAATTTTTATTTCTTTGCTACACCTTTTGCTTTTATTTTTACGGTTTGTAAGAACAACCTCCTCCCCCCCCACCCGTTATGTATATACTTATCCACGTGCTAATAAGATACATTAGCTATCTTGTTGAGATTAAACAAATGGTCTTTTGAGGCATTTTTGAATGAGGAGTTTGAGGCTAATATCAATCATCCAATGCACCTATTACACTAGCCACTTGGTAGGAACATTAAAATAAGTAGTATCGAATTAGTACATGGAGAATATCTTTATTTTGGGATGAAATGGCACCCATCATCACCTTTGAATTTTGTATCAAAGATCCAAGAGGAGTGGTATAAATGCACAATATGTTGGAAAATTGATGGTGGTTGTGCTAGTATTTTGCATGAATGTTAGCACTGATGTCAACTAGACTCGAAAGAATGCATGGCTCAAAGGGATTTCTATGATTTTTGTAGGCTTCATGGAGAAGATCATTATGGTGGGTGTGATTTCAACTATCCAAGTAGTCAATGAGAAGAGAATTTTGCAGTCATATTCGAAGTAGTAAAAGGACTCAAAGCCTCTATCAAACCTTTCCAATGGAAATTGATATAAATAAGCTTTCCGACAATATGTTGAAGTACAAAATTGGATTCCTCATTTAAACGTTATGGCTTACTGAAGTTTAGGGATTTGGAGCCTCAGGTAGGAAAGAATATGAGCATATCAGATAACGACGGTCCAACATATTAGCATATGAGAGATCAATAGTTGAATATATCGGTATATCGAAGGTCTCACATATCATCATATCGTCAAATTGGTGAGTAGATGTAAACATAGTGGCATATTGGTGATGAGAGGTCAATATATCGACGTATTGGAATGCGAAAGTTTAGCATATCAACGATATCAAAATGTTAGAGGTGTAATACAAAGCACGTTTATTAGAGGTTGGAGGATATCAAAATCTCGAAGATCAGCATATGATAGCATTAGCATATTAGGGATCACAATATCAAAACTTTTCAAGGGAGGAACCTTTAAAAAGTTGTGATATCAATAAGTGTCAATAATCCTTTAAAAGCATCGAGGAATTCCAAAGGAATATTAACAAAGGATTTCAGTGCAAAACTAAGATTGGAAGGTTCTCTTCTTTCTCCTTTGGTAGGACACATGGCAACATGTGATTGGCTTCAATAAGGACACATGGCAACATGTGATTGCCTCTGATAACCTATAGTGGTAGCTGACATCATCATGACATGGCAGCATGACAAGACATGTGGTAGAATTATTCAACCTTATTGGGTAGGCTAATGCACCGAAATAGGGTGACAAATGTCATCACTAAGGAGTCGTTACATTGATTGATGACATCATATCGAAAGTTAGCAATCGAAGGATTGAGGACATCATAACTCTATAGCATTTGGACTGCTGAAAACTTTTGATATAGAAGGGATTCCAATATTGGGCTTGCACATGGTTGTAAGGGTTCAAATAACTAAGGGATAAGTGGAAGGAGCCAAGGGTACGAGGAATATCAAAAAAAAGCACCACTACAGAATAATAATGTGAAATTTCTCCACTATAGAGAGTTGATGGCATATGGGTTGGCAACTGCGAAGTTGAATTCAAAGGTGGAGGATTTGGTGTCAAGAGTAATGGAAACTATCAATGTTTGGTGGGTCAAGGTAGTAAGGACCACCATCTCCAAGAAGGAGTGTTGGGTCTACCTTGAGATGAGACAGGACATGACTGTGCTCTGATTCACTTCTTCAATGAGTTAAATGAAATTATGTGACTCATGAAGTAGTGTGTAGGTTATCTGAGAATTAATTTCTTAGAATGGAGCTCCATGCAGTCAGATGATGAAGGATTATAAGGTCAATCTATGTTTATACACTATGACCAGAAACTAATAGGGGACGTAACAATGGTAAGGGATGCCATGCCTAAGTACAACTAGGAAGCCAAAGGACATGTATCAGAGTCTACCATGTGCATATTGTCTTAGTAGAAGACAACCATTTATTGTAATGGAGAAGAGTGGGGAGTTTAGTAGATGTGTGAGAGTATTGAGATATCAGTGAAGTGCATAGTGATAGTGAGGTTAAAGCACGTGAGAGGACTTTGTCTAATAGTGTAGCAAGAGAAGTGGAAATTTTGTGTGGAGAATGGAAAGGGTAGTGTTGAAGAGAAGTCAGTTGAAAGCCTTTGATGGTGAAGGAAGAACAAAAAGGAAGTGTTGTTGAGAGCAGTAAGGGGAGATCTATCGCAAGTGAACATAAAAAGAAGAGTGCAAAAGTTGAATCTGTAGACAACCATTTATTGGTATTTCAGTTGTGTAATAGTATGCCTCCATTTTTAGTTTGAACATTGTATGAAATAGTAGAACAGTGGCAAGGGAATGTTGGTGCATGCATACTGAAGAGGTTTGTGCCTCTTAGCAAGTTGGTGCTTGCTAAACAAAGGGGGTCAATGCCTCTTGTGAGTGGATTCTCATAAACCAATCTAGGTGGATATTGGTGGCCACCTACCAAGTCCACCTGGACACCCACCATTGTTTCTCTCAGCATTTTTAGTTTCCTTAATTGTAGCACAACTTACTATTTTTAGCAGTTTTTCGGGTCCTGAACTTCCGGAGCCATTTTGAGGCCCTAAACGATGTTTTTTGGGAAATCTGGGGGTAACATGGGCCCATGGACCAATATTTTTCTCTTGAAAGTTTTAGTGCTTGGATAGATCTTTCTAACCAGCTATCGTATGCGTCAAATGGAGATCGTATGCCAAAGTTATAGCCCCAAGAAGTTGATGTACCAACTTACCCAAAACGGGGCCCACAATTTGGCGTTTCATCTTCTAGTGTTAGGTTTTGGGATGTGAAGGGTTTGCCATTGTTTCTCAACAATAAATAGGCCTTCGAGCCTCATTGTAACACAGTTGAGAGGCATGTAGCTGCCACATATCTTCTGAGAGATAAGCTACCATCACCCTAGCTGGTTTATTTCCATTACTATTTGTAAGCGTATTTCAGTATTTTACATTAATGAAATTAAGTATTACTTCCACTGCATATCTGTGTTTATGGTTATCTCTGTAATTTGTTGCGTTCCTGTTTGAATATGGATCATAAACAAACATATGTAGTTAAGTGGGTGCTTAATTTACATCATCAACAAACAACAAATTTGTCGGTTTTTCCCTTTGGGTTTCCACGTGAAAAACATTGTGTCAAATGTGTGTTTCTCATGTGATTTTTGTTTGAATATGTGCTACTAAAATATTTTTGGTTGGATGATTTGTGAATGAATTCTCTCATAAGCTAAAGATTATAAGAAGATAATGGAAGCATAAAAAGAAAAATAATAAGAGTTTATTAATTACTAATTCATCGCCCCTCTCAGTAATTCCTTATTTCAACAATTGGTATGAGAGAAAGGTTCCTTCAACTATAGTTTAAACACTCGAAGGTAGATCTATAAGGAACTATGTCTAGGCTAGAGAGGCAAGAAGGCTACTCAAGTAGAATAGCATCCCTTAACGGGACCAACGATGTATTTTGGAAAGTGAGAATGGAAGCACATCTTATGTCCCTGGGAGTAGAAGCTTTGTCTTTAGGACTAGTAGACCACAATGTCCCTGATATTACTCTCACAGATGCATATGCAAAAAAATTATGGATGGGCAATAGTAAAGAAAAGAGTGGCATTCTAAGTAGTATTATTCAATATAAAATGGTAAAATTTATGCATTGTGAGACTGCTTCTGAAATGTGGGTAAAACTTAACTAGTGTCATGAAGGAGATGCCAAAGTCAAGCAAGCAAAACTTTAGACTTTCAAAATGAGGTTTGAAAGCTTGACAGTGAATGAGGATGAAAGCATAGCAGAATAATTCTTCAGAGTTGATGAAGTGACTAATATTATTAAAGGACTTGGTGAATAAGTCAAGGAAGAGATGATCATTCATAAATTATTAAGATCTCTACCCATGAGATTTAATGCCAAAATCTCAGCTATTGAGGAAATGGCTAATTTAAAGGATATCAAGATGGATCAGTTGCTTGGTACCCTCATAGCCTATGAGATGAGAGTAGGAATAGAAAAGTATGAACCAAAGGAAGCGACATTCAAAGTATCCAGAAAGGGCAAGGAGCACAAAGATCATCAAGATTGATCCAGCTGGGAATATGATTAGGAGCTGGCTCAACTAGCTAGAAAAATGAAGCGTGGCTTAGGAAAATATAAAGGGAAGTTTCCCTTTAAGTGCGTTGACTATGGAAGAGTTGGACATTTCTCTTCCAATTACCCTTATAAAGAGAAGGCTAAAAGGGAAGAGGATCTAAAATTTGGAAACAAGTCTCACATACATTAGCAGAAAAATATCTATAAGAAGAATGGGTTCTACTCCAAGGAAGATAGCTCGGCACCAGAGTGATATTGTGAAGACTGATCAGAGAATGATTCAGATAAGTATCTTCTTATGGCATTTGAAAGAGACTCTAAGAAATAAGGTATTATGGAATCTGAAGAGGAAGAAGAAGGAGGATTAATAGACCTTGAAGGGGAACTCATTAGTGCCCTTGATTAATTAATGAAAGAAAGGAAGAATAATAAGAAGTTGAGAGAACAATTAAGTGTGGAGAGGAAGGTATCTATAACTCTTATAATGAGGAGTTTTCCTATCTAAAAGAAAATCTTGATGAATCTATCAAGAGTAAGGATAGTCTAGTCCTTCTGCTAAAAGAAAGTCAAGGAAACTGTGAGAGACTGGAAGAGGAGAACAAGAAGTTGAAACAAGAGCTCCTTAAATTAAAAAGCGAAATTATCTCACAAATATGAAAAATTGGTATTGTGTATTTGAATGATGAGATGTATGAGGCCAAATGAAAAGAATAGGTTATGCAAGACGTGATTCAATAATGGTAAGAAAACTGTCAGAGTCCATAAGAAGTGGTTGTCTCTGTGAGAATCAATCTCGAGAAAACAAAGACTAAGAAGTTTCTAGGCAAAAAAATTTCTTAAGGGACAAGGAAACGAGATTAGATCTTGAATATTCAAAGGTCTTCAAGAATCAAAACCATTATGGGATACTCTAAGACAAAAGAATCTTCTATTGGGAAGATAAACTTCAGGTCTGTATGATTCGAAGAACCATAGAGTCATGGGAATAATCATCATGAAATAATTAATGAAGACAAAAGGGTAACCAGAGAAAGAGGAGACCATTAATGGAGAATGAACCAATGAGTCAAATGACTAAGGTATTTTCTCGCTCAATCTTATAATTATTTTAAAAAATACATGCCTACTTGCTTTATGGTCACTACTATAGGTGTCATATCTTTGGACATAAAACCATTTATTCTAGAAGGATGAAGGTTGAAAGAGATGAAAATTCCATATATAATACAAACGATATTTCTAAGTCTCAAGATTTCTGTCTTAGAAATCAAAATGTCTTCTCTCCCTTATTAAGTAAAGTAGAATGCTTCAAATGTAATAATTTTGGGCATAAATAAAGTGAGTGGAAATGCAGGTCTAAACACCCGTCTGAGTCCTAATATGATAGAAAATAAACTATCTAGAAGGATAATGGGCGCTAGAAATGGAAGACTAAAGAAGGCATGCAGTGTGAAATTTCCTTATCAACTCATAACCAAGGAAACAAATGGTATGTGGATAGTAGTTGTTCCAAACATATGACTTGGGATGAAGCAAAATTTTTGTCACTTAAGGAAAAGGAGAGAGGAACCAATGTCACCTTCGGAAACAATGCTCCAAACATAATCTAGGGTAAAGGTGTAGCGAGTCTTGATAAAAAAAATAGAAACACAAAATGTGTTTTATGTAGAATATCTCAAGCACAATCTTCTTAGTGTTAGCCAAATGTGTGATAATGGATATGATGTGACATTTTAATCTAAAGACTGTGAGATCCACAACATAAAGAATGGAAAACTGGTGGGAAACGCAATCAGAATCCACAATAATGTATATGTATTGGACCATTTGAGGGTTAATTTTTATTTAAGAAAAACAAGTGAAACATATTTTTGGCACAAGAGGCTTGGGCATATCTATTTTGAAAGTTTGATAAAATTAAGCAAGATGGGAGAAGTGAAAGGATTACTAAGACTGTCGAAGCCCAATAACACAACTTGCAAGTCATGTCAATTTGGTAAGAATACAAGGACTCATTTCAAATCAAAAGAGTTCTCCTCATTTACACCTCTGGAGCTCATTCACATAGACATTTGTCGCCCAACCAGAGAAAGAACTTGAAAAGGGGAGTGGTATTTTATGTTGCTTATTGATGATTTGATTAGGGCTGCTTAGATTTTCCTCTTAAAATAAAAGTTGGAAACACTCAAGCATTTCAAGGAGTTCAAAGCACAAGTAGAAAATGAGAAATATTTAAGGATAAAATGATTGAAATCAAATAGAGCGGCAAAGTACACCTCAAGGGAAGTTGAGGAATTGTGTGCAATATGGCATCAAGAGGAAGTACTCACTGGCTAGAAATCCACAATAAAATGGAGTAATATAGAGGAAGAATAGAACAATTTAGGAAATGGCTAGATCAATGTTAGATGAAGCAAGAGTGTTTCACAACTTCTAGGGAGAAGCAATGCAGGAAACATTATATATGTCAAACAGAACTCAACTCAGGCCTAATAGTGATAAAAGCCCCTATGTTATATCTATAACCCCAGAATATATGAGAAATAACAAATATACCCAATAATAACAATATCAAAATAGATAGAAATGCTTCCTTATTGATATCAAACCCTTATGGTAGGGAAACACCATACATTCACTCCTTAAGGAAGGAGAACACTCCACAAGCCATATGCCTGTTCACACAATAATCCTTGACATTATTCCTTGATGTCCCTCCATGTGGAGTCTCTAGCCTCTATATAGGCCTCATACATACAATACCACGGATCATTACCATGGTTCCTGTTAGAGTCGGTCTAGTATCCGTCCATCAACGATCAAAGCTCTTTGCGTTTGCATAGGTAGGTGTCTCATCAGTGTCATTTTTTGCATCCCATTAGGCATGCCATAACCTTGATGGAGGAGCTAGTGTCTTTTTCCCCCTCTTGGAATTGCTGGATCAAAGTCATTTCAGTCATTAAACTCTTTCAAGATTGTCTTGTCTTGTCTTGAGGTCAAATTCCTAGGTCTAGGGTTTTGGTCAAGTTTGTGTTCAAGGTCATGTCTCTGAAGGTCAATAAATGTTCAACAAGCCAGAGGGATGATTTTAAAGGTGTTTCTTCGCAAATTTCTATCTTGTACAGTTAATTTTCACCTTGGATTTAAAAACTCTGTTTTTAAAGCTAAGGCCATTTTTCAATTTTTTGTAAAAAGTGATGAAATTTCAAAAAACTTCCAAGGAAAGCATGTAACCCTGGCTCCCTTGCCAAGATCCCTCAGATGATATCCCTGCAAAAAGAATTGAGCAAAAGCATTAAATGAGTCAATTTCAGGACAAAGGAAACCAAAAAAGTCAAGTTTTTAAAGTGTCAAAGGAAAAACATTATAAACTGGGTTTGGGCATGAAATTATTTCAAATCAAAGTTATAAAAGCCCAATCTCCCTCCATTTACCCTTATTGTGCACCCAAGTCTCTTGGAAGAGAGATTGGGCGAGTGATTGAGTGAAAGTTTGAGTGAATTTGGGAGCTGGACAGGCGCGTGACCCGCCAGGCCAGGCACGCGACCCGTCAGAGGCATGCGACCCGTCAGAGGCACGCGACCCGTCAAGCGCCTTCCACAGTGCATTTTTTTCAACGGGCGCGACTCGTCAGAGGCACGTGACCCGTTGGGTGAGGCACGTGACCCGTCAGCGCCCTCCTTTTGAAATCAACTACAAATTCACCCAAGGAGCTATCAAATCACCGATTTGCCTGAGGGTTTTATGCTGTTTGAAAGGTATTCCCCTTGTAATTATTTTTCCCATTCCCTTTTCCTTTCCTTGATATTCCATGTAAATTTCCCTTGCTAAATTGTAAAGAAAACCTAAACCCTACCCCTCTTCCCTAAAAAATAAAAACTCAAGCCCTAACCCTACCCCTCTTCCCTAAAAAATAAAAACTCAAGCCCTAACCCTACCCCTCATTATGCCCATGTAAACAAATGTATATCATGATGCATATGCAATGATTTTTGCAATGTTTTTCCCTTAAATCCTTGTTTTATATATTATTCCCATTTTCCCTTTAGAAGTGCCCCGCCCCTAACATTCCCCTCATGTTCTTTGTCCCCTTGAAACAACATATAAATCAGCATTTTACAGGCAAAAACAATAGTACATTTTGGCCACTCTGCTCCTTAAACAATGTCAGAAACTGAAACCTATGAGCAGAGTGATGACCAGGAATCAACTTCAGAGATTGAGGTACAGAGGAGGCCTCATAAGGGTGGAAAGGGTGGTCATCATAGGAGAGAGGAGCCCACCTCTTTGACAGATTTACAGGCTTGTCCTATGGCAG
>APFE030225676.1:14917-38326 GCA_000404065.3 Pinus taeda | reverse complement strand
CCGTCAAAATCAAATCATCTACATAAAGTACAATGATCAGCAACTTACCCTCCACCACAATCTGGTATAGGTTAGGATCTGCCTCACTCTTGGAGAATCCAAGTCCAGTGAAATAATTGTCTATCTGTGTGTACAAAGCACGAGGTGCTTGTTTCAACCCATACAGCGCTCTCTTGAGCCTGCACACATGCAACTCGCTGCTGAAGATCTCAAAACCTTCAGGCTGCTCTATGTACACCTCCTCCTCAATGACTTTGTTGAGGAACGCAGTCTTCACATCCATCTAATGGATGTGCCACCCCATCTACGCTAAGAGAGCAAGAATCATCTGTATGGAAGAATACCTTGCGACAGGTGCAAAGGTCTCCTCATAATCGATCCCCTCTATCTGTGAGAAGCCTCAGGCAACAAATCTTGCCTTGTACTTCTCCACACTCCCGTCAGCTGCCTGCTTCACTTTGTAGATCCATCTCAAACCCACCACTGATTTCCCCTCCGGTCTTGGGACAATATCCCATGCATTGTTTCTGACAATCGAATCATACTCTCTCACCATGGCATCTACCCATGCGGGATCCTCCACAGCTTCCTCGAAAGAGGATGGCTCAGTCACGGCACATTTTCTCACAAGAGCCATGTATCCAGTGTATCGATCAGGTGACTATCTCTGTCTACGTTGTGTTGTAGGTGGTCCTACAACCTTCTCTACATCTTGAGCCAGTCACTCAGCTTCTGTAGTGCGCTTTCGCCCTCTGATGGTTGGTGTTACATGAGTGGTCTCTTCCACTCCACAAATTTCATCTTGTGGCTGATCCACATCCTTAAGCTCATCCTTAGGAACTAATATCTCCTCATCTGCATGCAAGTGTGGCTCCCTCTCAAGCAAACACTTCATGGCTTTCTCCTCCTGAAATTTGATATCCCGTCGCACAACAGTCTTGCGACTGGCTGGCAAATACACACGATAGTTGTGGGGCATATCAATGTACCTCACAAATATCCCAACCTCTGTGGTCAGCTCCAGCTTCTTCCTGACATCCTTCATCACATGCATGTAAACAGGAGAACCAAAAATCCTCAAATGGGAAATATCAGGCCTCTTACCAAAATAAGCCCCGTCGGGTGTACTCATGCCAAGTATCTTGTGAGGACAACGGTTCTACACATATACTACAGTATTGCATGCCTTCACCCACAAGTGAAGGGGTAGGCCCTGACCATGCAACATCGCCCATGCAACACCCACTATCGTTCTGTTCTTCCGCTCAACAACCCCCTTTTGCTGTGAGTTATGGGGTACTATGGGCTCTCGTCGAATCCCTTTTGCGCTGCAGAAGTCCTTGAACTCACCAGAGATGAATTCACCACCATTGCCGCTCATAAGAGCCTTCAACTTCTTCCCTGATTCCTTCTCGACCAGTGCTTTGAACTTACAGAGCTTTGAGTATGTCTCGCTCTTCTTCTGCATGAAGAAGATCCAGCACTTTCAAGAGAAATCATCAACAAAGATCACATAGTACTTGTGCTTTGTTGTCGAAGCTACTGAGAAAGGTCCACACACGTCTGTGTGAATTCTCTCAAGGATCATCGTGGCGTGACTATGCTTCTCGTGAAAGGTGGATTTCACAAATTTTCCCAAAGTACACCCCTGCACTGATCTGACTACGCAAGAGTGCCTTTAGGAAGCCCAATAGAAATATGTTGCAATATCTTCAAGGCTCCATGGTGAAGGTGGCCCAAACTCCGGTGCCACAGCTCGCCATCATCCTGGCTCACCACTCCTTCTACCTTTCATGCCATTGCTGCGCAACCATCTACATGCAATTGATAAAGGTTCTTGACTCGAACCCCTATCTTCCAAGTTTCTCCAGTTGTCTTACTGCGCAAGAAAGCCTTTCCCTCGCTGAAGACAACATCATATCCCTTGTCTTCTAACATCGCCACAGAGATAAGATTCTTCTTCAATCCTAGAACATGCATCACTTCCTTCAATACGAGGGTTTACCAGATTCCCTCTCAAAGGAAATGGTACTGATATCGGTCGCACTGTATCTACCATCATCGCCCATCTCGATGTGCACTCCAAGATCTTTCTCATCCAAACCAGAAAACAAATCTCGATCTCCTGTCATGTGAAAAGACGCACCACTATCCAAGAACCATACCGATCCCATCACACTTGATACCAAGCATGTGATCAAAGAAAAATCCAGCTCAAACTGTGAGGCTAAGGCCTCTCCCGCTGCAGATCCAGCAGCTTGCTTATTTTTCTTCTTCTGCGGACAAATTGTGGCATAATGTCTATGCTGGTGACAGTGAAAGCACTTCACCTTGGACATGTCCTGCTTCTTGCCTTTCGCACCGGAATGAGAAGCTTTTTTATTCTTCCCCTTCTTTGCTTTAGCAGCCAAAGCGCAATTTTCTTCATTAGATGCCTTTGATGAAGATCCGTCCCTAGTATTCCGCCTGATCTCCTCTTGCACAAGATCAGACCAAAGTCTCTCCCATCCTGGCAATTTCTCCCGACCATTGACAGAGTCCTGATAGGAATGCTAACTCTTCATAAGACCAAGGAGAGCCAAGCTCACCAAGTCCTCATCATCGACAGTCACCCCCACACTTCCCAGCTCATCTCGGCATTGGGTGAACTTCGTGAGATACTTGGGCATACTGTCTCCTTTCTCACACTTAATGTTTCTGAGTTTATACTTGAGCACCAACTTCCTCCGGTTGCTCTTGCTTTGGAATAAATCTGTCAATGCTTTCCACATCAAGTATGGAGAAGCCTTTCCATGCAGTCTGGATACAATGTGATCCTTCACGCCCTCCAACAGAATTCTTCGACACTTTGTTGTCTTCTTTTGCCAAGCCTCAACTTGAGCAGCATAAGTAGGCTTTGGGACTTCAGCATCTATGAACTCCTTCAACCCATTGTCATCTAACACCGCCTCCATCCTGTCTTTCCATGCAATATAATTTGAGCTGCCTTCAAGGGCATACTCCAATCGCAATCTGTTGAAAGACATTTCAACTTCGACACCAAGAAAACACTGCTGCAAATTCGAATTCCACCATCTCTAAACTCAACCGCTTCTGATCTAAAATTCGTGAGAACAAAGTATTTCTCATACAGAGATTGACTGTATGGGCATTTTCCAGATATCTCATCTTCCAGAAGAAGGATGAATCCAGAGGCTACCTGGCCCGATTACAGACTTTGCCTGAAGAAATAAAATGTAATCACTTTCTGAATAAATGATCTGATGATCAACTTTGCTCTGATACCATGTAGAAATTTTGAATAATATAATACTTATTCACAGAGATTATCCTGATTATACATTATTTGCAGAATGCATGCATAATACATAACCTCCTCTACCATTGATCATCAATTTGCGGAATTAAAAAAACAATCGCATGCGCACATTGAAACATCAATCACACATATCAACACAGTATGTAATGGGGAAAGCATACAGCTGAAAACCCCCAACTATCTGTATATTATAATGATAGAGAACATGTAACAGTACATAGAACAATACTCCTCACAAGTACTCAGTACTATCTCCACATGCTACACACAAACTAGCTCAGATCTGAACAAGTCACGGGTTCAAATCTCCTCTACTGTTTGCCTGCCTTACTGCGCAATCCAAGTTTAGAATAGATCAGATCCAAGTTCGAATCCCCTTGGCTTGTATTGCACAATCCTCATTGGCAATCTCAATCAATGATTGTGCAAATCTCATGCATAGCTATAGTCACAACTGATAGTAGTCTCGCCCTTTCCCCCGCCTCTAACACTTGTCTCCACTGAACTGTCCATGCACTGAGTTAACTGATGTATTCTTTAGTTGATTTATGAGTTAATAATTAGTGAATTAATTAATAATTAATTCACACCACTCATCACTAGTGTATTTGTCAGTTAGACTAAATACAACTAGTTCAACTAAGTCAAACTGAACACAACTCCTTCAACTCCTCAATCAACTCCACCAAACTCAATCACTTGAGTTCTAACTGAAGTCCATCATGAAATAGCTCAACTAACTCATAGGAAAAGCATATTTCCTTCTATCAGTTGCATGTGCCACATCCGTAGCTCGAACTGAAGTGCTGCAAGAAGATAAAATAATGTTTATAGTCCAAATATTATTAAGAGCTAATAATATTCGACTGTTCTATTTTTTGACTGGCAGTCTAAAAATAGACTCTGCCCATATGTCTAAAAATAGAGGTCCATCTACTTTTACCAACATGACCAATCATCCATAAATAGCATCCTGCAACTCATAGACCATGATCCATGTCTAAAAATAGACTTTTTGCCAAAAATAGCTTGTGGGCCCACTTAGGCGACTTCTTTTCACTAAGCTCCATCATCTTGTTGCATTTTCAACAGTATGAACCCTTCAACCAAATATGTCAAGTTTGTAGTTCCATGTCGCAGTTTTGTTTCAAGATACCAATTCATAGTAATTGTTTCTAGTGTGTGGATAAACCCTTGTACCCACTCTTGTTCTAGAATTTATTTCCAAACCAAAGTGTAGAGATGAATATGCTCTCGTGGATTAACCTTACCATCATAATTTACTTCTATTTTTGTGTCGATTGAGCCAAACCTAATCCATATTAATCTTCGACACTGTTGCCAATATGCTATACTTCTTTTATGAGTACGCCACCATCTAGCAAGTGTAGCCCTCAGGGCTACATCCAAAGCTTGCAACCTCTATTCTTTTGGCATTTCACTTTCATATTCATCAAGAAACAAGCTTACATCTTTGATCACATCATAATAAGGTAGATCACATACCTCAGAAGTTATGCAGTGAAGTGATTTTGTGGTAGAGACTTCATATAACCTGTTCTGCTAATTTTCTAATTCTTCCTCGGAATATGAAGTACAAGAGTAGTCATGTTCCTAGCCCAATTTGCCATATGCAGTGGGATCAATCCAATCTTCCTCCTTAGTTGTGATCTGATAAATGTTGACAACATTTGCGTCACAGTACTCATCCCGGACAAGCTCTGTATAGCGCACTCCTTATGAGGGGTCTAGAGGGACAATGACCCTCATATCGTCTTTTTCGAACATCATTTGTCTTTTCTTCAAATTCATTATCGCCAAACTATCGAAAGCCCAATCCAATACAAGCAGCGTCGGATAGGGTTTGCTATCATCTACAAGTTCAATCACTTCGAAGTCTGCAATGGTTCAGACTCCTTTGATGTCTACTATGATTCTAGGTAACCTTCCCATAGGGATGATCTTTTGTTAGTTGGCCATATTCAACTGTATCGGTGACCATTGAAACTTTGGTCTTCCCACTAAATCCCATGTTTTCTTAGGTAATATGTTGGCATCATATCCTAAATCCAAGATTACCTTATCCATATTATATTCCCTGATCTACGTAGTTAATCTCATTTCCTTCCCCATTCTCTTCGTGTGTTGTTGTAAATTGTTCACTACGTCAATCACTTCGCAGTACCTCTTTATCAGCACAAGAGTTTATCAACTCCTGGAGTCCTTCGACAGCCATCTGATTCCTCAACAACTTCATGCAAGTCTTAAAAATGACTTCAAAACACTTTGATCTAATTCTTGCATCAAAGTAGACACTTTGTCACAGTCCTTCTTTTCCATTAACTTCGGTTGCACACTAGATGTTGAAGCCCCAACATCCATGAAACTTCACTTCACTCCCATGAACTTTTCTTTTTCCTTTTGGATATTGAACCCAGGGGAATTTTCTGTGCGTCCTTCTTACCCATGTCTCTTCTACTTTCTTCTTACCTTTATTTTCTCCTGTCGCAACTCCACTCCTTGTTACGATGTTGATGCATGGTTCATCCTCCCTTGGTTCCTTTTCTCCTGCATATTCATGATAAGGACGGGACATTATCCTATCACGTGATCAAAATATTTGTAGTAGTTGTAGGTTGTAGTAGGGATATGACAATCTCTTGCGAAGTGTCTTGCTTGTCCATAGTTATAATAGATAATCTGGTTGCGTCCTCGACCAGCTCCTCGTCCTTGTCCTTAGAAGCCTCCTCGACCAACATATTGGCCTGGCTCCTCGTGTAAATTTCCATCAACTTGCAATTTATAAGCATCATCAATGTGCTCCAACATCAAGTCATAACTTCGACAATTTCTCTCATCATGGCCTACTGATTTACAAAATTTGCAAAACAGTTGCTTTGGGGTCTGCACACTTTTGTAATAAATAGAAATCTTTAGAGTGATGTTGGCCTCTCATTCTGCAAATCTTGCACCACAAAATTGATCCTGGGTTTGTTGGATTAGGTGCTCCACTTGCTAAGTAATCTCTTAACACAGGGCATTGATCCTTATAATGGCCCTATGCTTTGCATTTTGTACACCATACTTCTGATCTAGTTTCTTTACCTTTCTTGAGATCTTACAATTCTAAGGTCAAATTTGCTAGATGACTCTGAATTTTTTGTACTCCTGCATGAGTATCTCCGATCGGCAAGGCTTCTAGCTTCATTGCAATCTCCAATGCTTCGCCTTGAGTCACTATCTTCTGTTGTGCCAAGGGTAACCTGATATGTGGCAGCATCGCAACTATAAACCATTATTTATGTTGTTCTGGGGGTATGTTAAAGCTTACTTGTCCCCATTAACATCTTGAATCGTTGATCCAACTCCCACACAAACTCAGTAGTCGTCTGTTTGATTTCCTTTAGCTCTGTAATGCATTGCGTTTTTTATTTCGACTTCTTGAATTTTGATACCAATGATTTCTTAATATCATCTAACGAAGCAGCCTGATTAGTCACAGAATACTTCATGTACCATGTCAGTGCTCTTTCTTGTAGCATTGTGATGAGCTACACCTTCTTTACATATTCTGCAGTGATCTATCTTGCTTTCCATACTACATTAGCTACAAACCAGAACTGCTCAGGATCCTCCGATCCAAGTCCTCTCAAGATAGGTGGCTTAATGTCATCAACCATTTTTCTTCTTGGGAGGTTAAGGGGGGTAGGGGAATTATGGGGAGGGGGATGGTGGCTAAGGGGAGTAGATGAATGGGGAATCCCAAAGATGCCCTGATTTTTCTCAACTCTTAACTTCGACACACCTTCAGGATGGGAGGGGGAATATTGCGGGGTTGCAGGGTTACTTCCTTCTTCTTCACTCTCAAGCCCACCTAACAAGGGACTATAGTCAGTCTCAATAAAGTTCTTTGGTTCATGTTCTACTCTATATCGCTTTCTACTTCGCATAGACCCCGGTCGTGGTTCAGACTTCTTCCCTCTTCGTCCAAACATTAATATGATTTCATTCGTAGTACGTCCCTTTCACACAAAAGCATTTTGTTCCGCAACTTCAAAGAATTTATGTACTTACCTCGCAGACCCTTGAAAAATATTCGCTCATCTTCGTTGTAAGATACAATCATATCTATTGCGAACTCAGTAATAAATCCTCCCAGGATAATGTCAATCCAAAAATCAACTGCTCTTGAGATACTGTCGATAGTATTCTTCAGTCATTGTGTCAGATTAGGGCTCCAAGTGGTAGGCTCGTCATTTTTCAAACAAGTCTTATGCTCGGTCAACTTTGATACCCATTCATATAGTTCATTAGCAAATGTGGAGAAGAAGATATCGTGTTGTTTTGTAAAGAGATACTTCTGCAACCAAGCTTTAGTCGACAATCACGGATTTATATGTTCGTGAACTGTGAATTCTCATTCTTTCTAATCTACCCAATCTTGTATTTCTTTCTTTGACGGATGCCACATCCACATCCCTCAAATAGATCTTGGTCCTCGACAACGGAACCATTTGTTGGCTCGATTGGGCTTGACCTAGGTTCATCTTGTACTTCACACCAACAAAACCCTCAGACACCGACTCTTTCAGCAATGAACCGCAAACTGTTCGAAGTCTCACCTGAGGTGGATATGGGTAATTGTAGAACCAGGTTTCTGCAACCTTGAGGTACTGCATGGAATGGCTCTTAACTTCGCTTACTGTACTTTAATCATCCTTTTAACATTCATAACATTACTCTGGAGTGTATTCTAACTACAGATTTTATCACATTCATTTTAATATAAACACATCACAGAACACTAATGGTTTCACTAACATACCAATTACTTGCAATTACTTCACATAAACAGATTGAACACAAATAACAGATACAGATACAAAATACTTCGCCAAAAATTCTTCTTCTTTATTAAGATAGATACTTCAGTACGTACAACTTCCCGACCTACACATCCAGTTACAGGTGGTCCACGCACATAGATGCAGACACTTCCAAGGCCTCCACGCACTCAGCTACGAAGCCTTTCCTTAAGACCAAAAACACAGAACAAAAGACTCAATCACTTGTGTGCCCTCTATGATGTGATCTAATGATGATCTTCAAAAAAGCATTGCATGTCCTTAAATACATTACATTGCTACAAAAACCATAGTCCACATACCATGGACTCAACAAAACAATGAACTAAAACCCCGATACCCATTACAAAATGAGGGGTTTTGACACACCCCAAGGACCCTAGACATTGCTTGGTAAATAGAACTTCATGGACTCTGTGCACTCTGCTCCTCAAAATGCGCAGTCTTTGACCAAAACTAGACCAAGTTGGGTCGTGCCCAACATAGAGTGACGTGTCTCTCCATGAGATATTCTCCTATAGGAACTCTCACTCAAATAGTCCCTCCTTCAACATGACAAGCTAAATAAATTATCACATTATATAACATACAAGTATACTTAAACATAATGGTATCAAAGATCTCAACATTAAAAACATCATCTCAGCAAATCAAGAGAAAGACATGGCACCACTGCATCATTTACCTCCACTTTCGTGGATGGCCTAAAAATTCAAAGCTCAACTAATGAAATGGACTGCATCGTTGAATTCGTGGCACGAAATCATGTGAAATGACTATAAACTTGACCCCTTTCTGACAATATCAAATTATGGACCCTCAGGAATCTTGAAGACCCCTAAAGATTCCTTCCTAGAGATGGCCAAAAAATATGTTGCTCGCATGAAAATTTTGAGCACAACACTACGCTCTTTGTGAAATTTTGTGAAAAATGACTATAAAGATGACACCATTCTGCCTCTATCAAAACTAACCTCTAAAAGAATCTTTTAGATTCCACAAGATTCTGCAAAGATTCCTCACTACTGACTGCCTGAAATCTTCCGCTCAGATGAGGAAACCGACCTCACCATCGCGTTCCTTGTGAAATTCTGGTTCTTTTGAGTATAAAGTTGACATGATTCTGCCACTATGAAAAATCACCCTCCATGGAATCTTATAAATTCCTCCAAGATTCTGCATGAAATATTTTGTGGAATATTCCCCCTAGAATATTCCATCTCAAAAAACATGCACATCCTGGGCGCAATTCCACCTCTAGGTTCCACAGTCACTCGACATTTTCTCCTTCTGTGTCGTCCCTAATGATAAATGGTTGTTTTTTAAAATAACATGTTAGGCATTGTTTTCAATGGCCCACTTGTGCCTTGGTGGTTTGGGTAGCTAAGTTTGGAGGGGGGTAATCTGATTTAGAATATTAGATTGTTGTGCTAAGATCCTCCTCAAATTAGAAACAAAATTCTTTCATTGTGCTTAAGGATTCATGAATTTTTGCAAGTGAAATGATGAGTTTTTATGTTAATTTTATGAGCAATTTAACATAAATAAGAGACTGAACAGCAACATAAACACATACAGAACATCATCAAAAACACATTACAACATGAACATGATAAAGGAGTTCACCCCTCCTAGGCTACATCTCCTTGGTCCAACTTCCAATGGCTTGGGCCTCTCTATTATGCTCAAAAGTGAAAAAAGATGTGTTTACAATGCTCAAATGCTTCTGAAACTTGCTCCAAAGAGTCTAGCATATCCAAAAATGTCCATCTAGCCTCTTTTTGCATCCAATTTGGTGGAAAATTGAAGAAGTTATGACCTCTCCTAGTTTTCCCAATATTCGCTCCACAAATAACACCATTTTCAACATGATCCTACAATTTCGCTCCAAAAAGTGGTAACTGGGCAAAAATTTTGTTGTGCGGTGGCCATAAGCTATCGGCACCGACAGCTCCATCGCAAAATGGGTCTTATGGTTTGTGAATGCGGCATGGGCGATATGTGATTGCGATAAATAATGGACCCGACGGAACTATCAACTGCAACATAACTGTATCGCATCCAAAATATATTGCAACTGGTGGAGCCAGGGTAATACATTTAATGGGGCTTTGCACTGTGTGGTATGCGATTTCGATATCGCAATCACAACCTGATCCTATTGGGTCCGATTCTTTAACACTTCCCTTCTGTGATGTGCGATTACGATCATCACATTGCAACCCTGACTTGCTCTAGGGCTGATTCTTTAAGGCCTTCCCTATTGCAATGTGTGATTGCGATTATCGCATTGCACCCTAGCTTGCTCTGGGGACGATTCTTTAACGTCAAACTGCCTCCGATATGCAATTTGTGAAATGCGGGGCCCATGGCGGCCTGCCACTTAGCGCTTCCCCATTCGCTAAAGAGTCCTGCCACGTCGTCTTCTCCAAACATTTGTCCAAGTCAAACCTGAACTTTGACTTGCTCTAACTTCTTTATATGAGCACAGATTCGAGTCATTTGCACCGTTGGAATTAGGATGATGAGCACTTTGATCTGAAGCTAATTTTATCGAGATTCTGCCACTTTGAGTTTAAGCCTAATTTTGAGCACCTAATCACTCCTCCCCACTAGAAGCATTTTGGACCCCAAAAGATCACTTTCAATTGTCCAGCAGGTGAGGGTACAGTTCCCTCACCTTTTCAACCTCTATCCATTTGGATTTTAAAGGATTTCTACCATTGATCCCCACTCGAAGATAGTTGAGACTTCCCCTTTTTGATATCCTTGCTCTTCTATCTAGTGTCTTGCTAAAGCTCATCAAGGAATTTTGGAAAAAAGTCTTCAATCAGAGGAGGCTCATACAACCTTAAATTCTCAACATTAACAACAACATAATTTTGCATTTATGAAGGCAAATCCAACCTGAAGGAATCGTTACCAATCTTTTTCAAAATTTTGAATGGACCATATCTAATTGGTTTTAGCTTTTTACCTTCTCCTTGGAGCCTCTCTTTGTTAATGTGAAGCCAAACTTCGTCACCAACTTGGAACTTGTGATCTTGACGATGCTTGTTCAGCCTTGCTTTGTACTTTCCTTGGCTTTTCTCGAGTTGTTCTTGAACCTTTTGGTGTACTAATTAGATTTGTTCAATGAACTTTCTTGCTTTGTTTATGTCACTATGACCTTCAATAGCAAGATCTTTGCCAAAAATAAAATCCAAAGGAGATTTAGGCAAGTATCCCAAACATGCCTCAAATGGAAAAGTTTGAGTTGAAGAGTGCTTGGCTTGGTTGTAAGAATGTTGAATATAGTGCAAATGTTCATCCCACAACTTAGGATGTGTGCTGCAATACCCATGAAGAAGATATATCACTGTTATGTTCACCACTTCTATTTGACCATCTGTTTGTGGATGAAAAGTTGTACTCTTTTTCAATTTGGTGTCCATGAATTCCCACGAGCTTGACAAAAAATTCCCAACAAAGTGAGAATCTCGATCACTAACAATGGATGTGGGCAATCCAAAATACACCCAAACATTCTGAAAGAATGACTGAGCAACTTGTTCAGTTGTAACTTGCTTTTTACATGGCATCAAAATACACATTTTTCTGAACCTGTCCACAACTACATACAAATAATCGTGACCTCTTTTTGACAATGGAAGACCTCCTACAAAATCCATAGAAACACTTTCCCATGGTCATGAAGGAACCGAAAGTGGTGTGTACAATCATAACTTCCTATTGCTTAGGCTTACTGATTGTACATAATTAACATCCTTTAATATAATAAGACACACTTTCAAGAATACAAGGCCAATAACAATACCTATGTAGACGCGCCACCATCTTACTTACACTGAAATGACCGACAATAGTATGTGTCTCTCTTATGATGCTAACTCTTTCTCCCCATGGACTACAAAGCTTGCCAATATCGTACAACAATTTATCATGCAAATGACAATCCAATTCCTCTACTTGGTTACCTTAACTCAAGCTTACATAAACATTTTGAAATTCATTATCTGATGCATATTGCTCAATATAACTTTCATGTAAAACAAAACTATGTTTGAGTAAAGTAGTTGCACTAACAATAGGCATAGAAAGCATATCAACAACTTTATTGTAGATACCTTTCTTATACCTGATTACCAAGTGGAATTGTTGAAGAAAACCCATCCATCGGAAGTGCCTTGATTGATACAACTTTGATTGTGATTGCAAGTATTGCAATGGCTCATGATCAGTGTGAATGACTGTTTCCTTACCCATCAAGTAGTGTTTCCATTTTTTCACACTTTGCACCAATGCATACAATTCCTTGTCATATGTAGGATAGTTAATCACTACACTATTAAAAGTTTATGAATGAAAACAGATAGGCTTACCATGTTGCACGAGGATTGCACCCATGGCGTAGTCGCTAGCATCAGTCTAAATCTCAAATGGTTGTCTCAAGTCTGGAAGTGTAAGTATTGGAGTTGTACTGCTCTTTTCCTTCAATGCATCAAAGGACTTTTTTCATTTGCCTCCCCACTTAAAAACATTTTTCACACTTGTCAACGCATGCAAAGGAGCGGTTATAAGAGAAAAACTAGCATTGAATTTCCTCCAATATTGGGTTGCTCCCAAAAAAACTTCTTACCTTAGTAACTCTCTTGGGCCTTGGCCAATTCACAATGACATCAACCTTGGAGGGATCCATTTTCAACTCACCTCCTCCAACAATATGACCCAAGTAAACTAAAGAAGTTTTTCCAAACTCGCACTTTGACATCTTAAGATACAACTATTCTTTTTTCAAGACATCAAGTACTTTTCTTACATGCATGAAATGTTCATCACCAGATTTACTGAAAATTAAGATGTCATCTAAGTATACTATGACAAACTCATCAAGAAATGGCCTCAACACACCATTCACCACACGCATGAATGTAGCAGGAGCATTATATAAACCAAAAGGCATAACTAGCCATTTAAACAAACCTTGTTTTGTTTTGAATGTTGTCTTCCAAATGTCTCCTTCAGCTATTCTAATTTGATGGTAGCCACTTCTTAATTCCAACTTAGTAAAATACTTTTCATCTTTCAATTGATGAAGTAAATCATCTATTCTAAGCAGTGGGTAATGGTTCTTTACCGTAATTTTGTGCAAGGCACGAAATTCCACACACATGCGCCATGTTCCATCATTCTTTGGCACCAAGACAATAGGTGAATCACATGGCAAGGAAGATGGTTTGATGATCCCTTTATTCAACAACTCTTGAATTTTCTTCTTAATTTCTACGCTTTTCATCACTGACATCCTGTACATGCCAATGTTAGGAAGAGGACAATCTTGTTGCAACTCTATCTCAAGTTGGATTCCTCTCTTGGGAGGTAATCCCTTTGGTTCCTGAAACATCTCATCATATTGGTTAACTATGTCAGCTAATTCATATTTCAAATTTGAATCACAACCTTTAAAAGCTTCATTGTCAACATCATTCTTGGGTTGATCATTAGAAGCACAAAATTCTTGCTCGAATTCACTAGTCTTTTCATCTGCCCTGCATTAACAAACGAAAGATTTATTTTCTTACTATGAGCTCTCACAATATATTCTACTCCATCTTTCAATAAATGATATTTGTTTTCATGTCTATGGAAGAGAGTTTTTCTATCATAAAGGTACGTGTTTCCCAAAACTATGCCACAGATATCTAATGGCACAACATCAAGCTCCACTTCATCTATGAAATTTGCAGTAATGTTGAATTTCAATTTACACTTTCTAGTAACCTGCAATTGCACATTGTTACACACCCATCCAAGTGGATATGGTTTATGATGTGGAACGGTTTCCAAGTTTAAACTTTTGACATTGTTTTCAGAGATAATATTGGCTTGAGAGTCAATATCAAAAAGTGTACCAATCTTGTTGTGCTTTGAGATCATCCTTATGTGAAAAACTTATATTCTCCTCTTTTCATTTGGAGTTTCATTTTGTGAGTTTGAAGAACTACTGCTAGCAATGGATTCTTTTCCTTTTAACCCCATGGTTGTGATTTTAGTTTCATCACCCGAATCGAATCCCAAATCCTGTTGAGTGGTTGCAGTTGTCTTTTGTTTTCCCTTGTTGTTGTTTCTCTTTGGTCTCATTTCAGGATGAAGCTTCCAACAATGAGCTTCATCGTGACCCTCCCTAGAACAATGTTTGCATGCAACTTTCTCTCCTTCATTTTTGATAGACGCATTTTTCTTTTCCTTCCCTTTGAAAGCCTTTTCCTTTCCTTTACTCTTAAATGGATTTTTACTACCTTCTTCTGGGGTGTTTTTCCCCCTTGCCTCAAGATGAGTGGCTTACACACACACATCATCTAGATTATTGGGATTAAACATTAAGATAGTATGCCTAAGGTAATTGTGTAAACCCCCTATGTACTTCAACAATGTGTCCTATGGTTGCAAATCTACACATAACATCAAAGACCTTTTTCTGAATTCTTGGGTGTAATCTTGCACATTTTGACCTTTAACCTGTCTAAAGTTCTGCTAATTCATGATGGCTTTCTGCATATAAACTAGAGGGTAGAATTTCCTTTTGATTGCAGCAATGAAATCATTCCAAGAAATTGAGATCTTACCATGTTTTTTAATCTCCTCTTGGGTCTTTGATTCCCACCATACCAGTGTTGCACCCTCCATTCTCAAGGAAGCTAACTGAATCTTTATGTCATCCTCTTGAAGGTTTTGAATCCTGCAATAGACCTCCAACTGACGAATCTAATTATCAAGCTTCTCTGCATTCACTTCACCATTATACATGGGCAACTCAAATTTAACATCAAGTTTTAAAAAATGTGATTTACCAGTTCCTTTTGAAGTATGATGAGTATGAGTAAGGGTTGTGTTAGTGGAAGAAGGTGAAGATGCTTGTGAGGAAGAAGATGATGAAGATGATGGAGAGGGTGGAGGTTTGTCTCCATTTCCATTACCTCCTTCTGAAGATCCTTCTCCTTTGGGAGGTTTGGAACTTTCCCCTTGCAACTTGGTATTCCTCTCTTCATAGAGGACCTTTACCATCTCTGTCATATCAAAGAAAGCCTTTCTAAAGGTCTTCTCATCTTTTGTCATGTTTTTAGGTTCTCCTTCATGAGACAAGATCTTTGGAGTTTCAACTGCAACTCGAGGCTGAACTAGTGTTGGAGATTGTGGCAACCTTGCTCTCCTTCCCTTTGACCCAACTTCAGGGCTTCCAACCAACTTCCCTTCTCCTCTTTAGATTTTTAACCCTGTAAGCATAAAATAAACTTGCAAACAGTTAAACCCTTCTTTCACAAAGAAAATCTAGAGCTCTGATACCAAAAATGATCTGATTTAGAATCTTATATTGTCGTGCTAAGATCCTCCTTAGATTAGAAACAAAATGCTTTCATTGTGCTTAAGGATTCATGAATTTTTGCAAGTGAAATGATGAGTTTTTATGTTAATTTTCTAAGCAATTTAACATAAATAAGAGATTGAACAGCAACATAAACATATACAGAACATCATCAAAAACACATTACAATAGGAACATTATAAAGGAGTTCACCCCTTCTGGGCTACGTCTCTTTGGTCCAGCTTCCAATGGCTTGGGCCTCTCTATTATGCTCAAAAGTGTAAACATATGTGTTTACAATGCTCAAATGCTTCAGAAACCTGCTCCAATGAGTCCAACGTATCCAAAAATGGCCATCTAGCCTCTTTTTGCATCCAATTTGGTGTAAAATTGAAGAATTTATGACCTATCCTAGTTTTCCCAATATTCGCTCCACAAATTGCACCATTTTCGGCATGATCCTACAATTTTGCTCTAAAAAGCTCTAATTGGGCAAAAATTTTACCGTGCAATGGCCATAAGCTATCGACATCGATAGCTCCATCGCAAATCGCAATCAGCGAGAACCGATGGGTCTTATTGTTTGTGAATACCGCATGGGCGATATGTGATTGCGATAAACGATAGAACTATCAATTGCAGTATAATTGTATCGCATCCAGAATATATCGCAATCAGCGGAGCCAAGGTAATACATATAATGGGACTTTGCACTGTGCAATATGCGATTTTGATATCTCAATCACAACCTAATCCTATTGGGGCCGATTTTGTAACACTTCCCTTCTGCGATGTGCGATTGCAATCATCACATCGCAACTCTAACTTGCTCTAGGGTCGATTCTTTAATGCCTTCCTTGTTGCGATGTGCGATTGCGATTATCTCATCGCACCTTGGCTTACTCTGGGGTCGATTCTTTAATGCTAACCCACCTCCGATATGCGATTTATGAAATGTGGGGCCAATGGTGGCCTACCATTTGGCGCATCCCCATTCACTAAAGAGTCCTACCATGTCATCTTCTCTTGCCGTCTGTGCAAGTCAAACCTAAAATTTCACTTGCTCTAACTTCTTCATACGAGCTCAAATTCGAGTGTCGTTCACACTGTTGGAATCGGGATTACGAGCACTTTAATCTGAAGCTAAGTTTATTATATTCTTCCACTTTGATTTTGACCCTAATTTTGAGCACTTGGTCAGGAGGCTACCCAGGTTCCAACCCCTCGACTTCCCAAAATACACAAAGTTTTTTTTTTTTTGGTTGGGCGGTTTATGAAATGAGGAGATGCTAAGGCATAAGCGTAATCATGGTGGTTGTGTGTTATGGTTGGAGTGGCATTGGCGCATTGGAGTTTTAACTATTGGCAGTTTGGTTACTATGGCATATAGCCATTGGCGATGGAGAGTCGTTTTGATATGGTTGGCATGTATTAAAAATGATTTGGTTGGTTGTTATGTGGGGTTGCCAGTGGTGGGTCGGCCCACTCCGCCGGAACGGGTTCAACACCCGCCAACCTCAGCTCATGTGTAATGGTCATGGGCCATGGACGAGTCTCGGGTCAACCGCGGGCCCGACCCATATAAATTTTTTTTTACATATAATTTGGTCGGTTGTGGTGGCGGGGCTGATGGCCCGCCCCCTATATATTTTTATATATTTCTATTTTTTATAAACAAGTTTTTCAAAAAACTTTGACCAGATTTTGGGGTTTACCGACAAAATTAACGAGGTGACAAATTCACCTGTTCCAGTGGCCGAAATCCAGTTGTCGGGAAATTCCAAATTGTTTCCTCGTTAGTGGCTACCATTGGGCTGAGTTTGACTAAAACTTTGATCGCGAATATCTTAAGCATACGAACTCGAATTTGAGTGTTGTTCACATAGTTGGAATCAAGACAACAAACACTACGTTCTGGTCATGGTTTGGGTGAAATGTGAGAACTTTGATTTTTGAGCTATTTTGAGGCCACTTCTGAATTTTGAGCATTTTTGGAGCCAACTAGAATATTCCTCCACACTGAGGAGCTTTTGATCCTCCAAAAGCATGAACATAATCTACAATTATTGTGTTACATTGTCTGCACCACAAGTGTCCTGACACATCACACTTCCTTCTCCTTCACCTTTGTTCTTCAGAGCCATAAGTGATGAGCCGACACTTGCATCCTTTGCAAACTTGCAGTACAATATTTGGAAAATACATGCTCAATTACATGACCAATCATGATGCAAGCATCCCCATACTTGTCAAGAGTTTAGAAGACACACTCTTTGGTCAAGTTTACATCATAATAGAAACCAATACCCTAGCTATCAATAATAGGCCAAAACATCATCATTGCTCTAATAAGCGATGGAAAACACATCATCACTTTTACAATTATGTTGCAACACATGATTTATAAAATGTGGCCATGACAATCTACCATATATAGTAAAACCATATTTCACTCATAAAGGTGAATGGGTCCTCTCCCTATGACAGATTCACTTATTGAACAACTTTTTCATTTGTTTCCTACACGAGAGCTTTGTCTTTGAGACATTGCTCTAGATGGAGCCTCCAACATGTGGCTCTTTGATGTCCACCTCTGTTCCAATGATTGCAAAAAGCATTCTTCCTCTAAACCTGGTTAACCTTCTCCCCTCCCTGATGTGGAGAAGGCCCTTCACATCTCGTCCTCTTTCTTGCTCCCATCTTCTTCCAACACTCAACACCCACATGATTATGTAAACCACAAAAACTAAATGGTTTTCTATGCCATGATTTCTGCTCATCATTAATAATATGCTTGTAATCAACATCAACTTTAGAATATTGAGACTTTTTTATACGTCTCTTGATTGTCTCTAGTGCGATCCTAGTGATGAGAGATTGCCTTAGCTCTTCCTTTGCAATGTGCACTGTCATCGGAGGTCTGTGATGTGTTCCAATCATCCTCTTTCCTCAATGGTTTCAACAATGTCTTGGAAGCTTGATGTGTTCCAATTATCCTCTTTCCTCGATGGTTTCGACAATGTCTTGGAAGCTTCTGCTGACTCTGAGCACTCTCCTTCAGTGTACCACAAACCTGCAAATCGAGGTCTTTGTAAAACCTTCAATGGTTGAGTCATCCCTTGGCCATTAACACCAAGTCCTCCTCCTTTATACCCCATCTTGGTAAGGAGTCTCATGCCAGCTTCTAAAATGGGTACCTCCATGTTTCCAACAAAAATAACGTCATGTGAAAATGAAACTAAGGAATGATCAACATTGTTTACCTTTGTTGTCGATTCTGGAGTAGGTGATAATGGCTTCGCTAAGCCTTCGTTGCGCTTCAATTTTTCCAAGGCCTCTTTCGTGGCTTGTAATTGAAGATTTAGTCTCTGCTTATCCTCTTTTTCTTCTCGTAGAAGTCTCCTCAATTCAATATTCTCTGCTTGAAGGCTTTGATTGATATCCTCATCTGAATGATGAGAAAATGATGAAGAAGATAAATAATCATTGGAATATGGAGATGGATCATCGTCTCTGCTCTTTCTTTCTCCCCTTCCCCACTTGACATCCTCTCCTCATAATCTGCATACATTAAATCTACCATGTGTGTCATCCTGAGGAGGTCCTCGTAGTGATCTTTGTTGTTCTCCATTTCCCTTCTTGTTGCACATTCAATCATTCACACTCAAAATTCATATCAATGAGAAGACCGCTTTGATACTAAACTTGATCCAGATCTCCTTAGCTATCGAAATTAACCAAGATATTTTACTTCTGTAATGTTAGTAGAATTGCATATGGAAGAGTATAAAACAACCACATGTGCATGTTTTAAAGAAGATGAAACATAATGACGACCATCAAATCAGAGAGCACAAAACACATTGATAACAGAGTTCACCTAGTGTGGGTTATGTCTTCGGGCCTGGTTTCAAAAGTGGGGAGGCCTCTCCATTAAATATTGTAAGATGATGATGAGTACATAGTGCATTCTTTATCATTACAAGGATAAATTCCCTCAACTAGAGTTCCATGTCTCTCTACCAGACATTCTCCTATAGGAACTCTCACTCAAATGGGCCCTCCTTCAGCATGACAAGTTAAATAAATTTTCACATGACGTGGCATACAAGTATACTTAAACATAATGGTATCAAGGATCTCAACAATAAAAACGTCATCTCAGCGAATCAAGAGAAAGACATGGCATCACTGCATCATTTACCTCCACTTTCAGGGATGGTTTGAAAATGCAAAGCTCAATTAATGAAATGGACTGCACCGTTGAATTCATGGCTCGAAATCATGTCAAACGACTATAAACTTGACCCCTTTCTGGCACTGTCAAATTCTGAACCCCTGAGAATCTCGAAGATTCCCCCAAAGATCTCATCCTGGAGATGGCCGAAAAATTTGTTGCTCGGATGAAAATTTTGAGCACACCACTATGCTCCTTGTGAAATTTTGTGAAAAAGGACTATAAAGTCAGCATCATTCTGCTTCTGTAAAAAATCACCGTCCAAGGGAATCTTTTAGATTCCACGAGACTCTGCAAAGATTCCTCACTGCTGACTGCTTGCAATTCTACCACTCATATGAGGAAACGAACCACACCATCACGTTCCTTGTGAAATTTTAGTTCTTTTGAGTATAAATTTGACATGATTCTGTCTCTGTGAAGAATATTTTGTGGAATATTCCCCTTGGAATATTCTATCACAAAAAATGTGCCTAGCCTAGGCGCAATTCCACCTTTGGATTCCATAGTCGCTCGGACTCTCCTCCTTCTCTATCCTACAGAATGATAAATGCCTGAGTTTTTAAATAAAATGTTGGGTGTTGTTTTCAATGGCCCACTTGTGCCTTGGTGGTTTGGGCAACTAACTTTGGAGGGCGGCCACCCGGGTTTCAACCCCTTGGCTTCCCAAAATACACGAAGTTAAATATTTTTGGTTGGGTGGTTTATGAAATGAGATGGCACCGAGGCGTAAGTGTAACTGTGGCGGTTGTGGGTTATAGTTGGAGTGGCGTCGGCACACTGGAGTTTTAACTGTCAGTGGTTTATTTAATATGGCGGATAACTGATGGTGGTGGAGTGTCGTTTTGACATGGCTGACGCATATTAAATATGGTTTGGTTGGCCATTATGTGAGGTCGTCGGTGGCAGCCCGACCCACCCAGTTGGCACGGGTTCAACACCCGCCACCCTCGGCTCATGTGTAATGGTCGTGGACCATGGGCGGGGTCCCGGGTCAACCGCGGGCCCCAACCTATGTAGATGTTTTTTTTATATATAATTTGGTTGGGTGGGGTGGCAGGGGTGATGGCCCATCCCCTATATATTTTTATATTTTTTGTTTTTTTATAAATAATTTGTTCAAAAAACTTTGACCATATTTTGGTGTTTACCAACAAAATTAACGAGGTGACAAATTCACCCATTTTGGCTACCGGGAAATTCCAAATTGTTGCCATGATAGTGGTTGCCACTTGGCCCAGTTTTACCAAAACTTTGACCGTGAATATCTTGAGCATATGAACTCAGATTTGAGTGTCATTTGCACCGTTGGAATCAGGACGATGAACACTACAATCTAGTCTTGGTTTGGGTCATATCCGAGAACTTTTAGTTTTGAGCTATTTTGAGGCCACTTCTTAATTCTGAGCATTTCTGGAGCCACCTGAATCAACACAAGCTATTATTTGTTTATTCCATCATGCAAATTTGAGGGAAACACCAAGAGAATGGGATTTATTCCAAATAACACTAATTGTAAGGTAAGTTAAGCCAATATCCTTGAATGCATTTTTCCTAAGTAGGATAATAAGAAAGAAAAATATGCACAACCATTAACATACTCGGAACAATACATTATTCCTCAACCACAAAAAAAAAAAATTGTACATAAAGGCACATTGTTTATCTTAGAAACACAAATGCGAAAACCAACATTCAATGGTTGCTCAGTGTATCTTGGCAACCTTTGGTTACAGTGCAAGCTACATGCTTATGGGCCATTTAACAATTCACATAGCTCCTTCTCCTTTTTGGTCTCTCTTCTTGGCCAGAAAAAGACCCTTTCAAAGTGTAAGCATAGGAAGAAATAGGGAGAGCTATGATAATGGGGAGACCAACAACCCGATCTTTCATTTCCCATACCTCGATTTTTTCCTTCTATTTTCATTTTATGTTCCATTTAATTCTTGTTTCCTTCTCCTTTCTTTTATTCCACTTTACTTTGCATTGTCTTTTACATAGTTACTAAACTTGCTTAATTGTTGAATTACCTTAGATATTAAGACTCACAACTACTGCTTTGTGTTCAAATCCATTTAAGATCAATACTAATGACACTTAATACATGTGAAAGAACATTTGAATAATCTAATGACTGTAAGCAAATCCAATCCCCACGAACAATCTCCAGTCTCTCAGATAAGCCATCAATGATACAAATTTCTACTAGTCCTCTCAAATAGACCTTTTGTGGTTTAACTTATATGCCTAATCAACTAATAAGGTTTTACAATGCCTATTACCCAAGGCTAAAATACCTTCATCATTCTATTATTTCATTAGAAGGTTAGGGAATTTTACCTAGATAGAAATGACAAAGCTTGCTTCTAAATCGGGGTTGAAGTAAGGGTGCCATTGCTTCAAGGATAAATAGCCATGACCGCAAAACTAGTTTCCTTTTAAAATTGACATCTCATCTTCTTTAGGTCAAAATACAAATTTAATCCATCCATAAGTGAGAAAATAAAAATAAGGTCATATCCAATAATTAGAGACCAGTTACTCTACAACCAAACTTCAACGTTTCTTGAGACATGTGTCATCCTTGCAACTTCTCAACTAGGGGTTTTTTTTTGGAAAATGACAAAATTTTGTTTACCTAGATGTCCTCTCCAATGACCGACCTAATATTTCCTTCTTTCTTTCTAACAACTTGTCTACCTTTTTCTAGCTCAAAATCCCTTTGGGCTCAAGCTCCTTTAACACTAATATTGTATAGCCAACTAAGCACTCCAAATTAATATTACCCCTAACAAAACCTTTGCTTTTCATTTCATTAAACAACTTAGAGCCATGCTTCCACTTGGTAACTTTATCTCTAGCAACCTAGGGAGAATACTCGTAAAAACTCTCCATATGCTCTGCAATGAAGTAACTTCTAGTGACTTCAATACACAATACAACCCATTAATACCCTTGAAATAAACCCTACGAAAATTAATGCCTCAAAAATCAAAATAAGTTAGCGGATCATCCTTCCTTATAGAAATTTACCATTCTTAACAACCTCTTAAGAATAATGATTCATGCTTAGAAAACACACTAAAGGTTGATTTTCTAAAGTTGTCATTTATATCAATGGAGCAACCCCCTTGTGAATGTTCAAAATTGATAAATGATCGTCTCCTAAAGACCCCTTGTTTCATACTATATATGTAAACTAAAAAATTTAGACCCGTTTTGTGGGGTCATTAGAATATTCCACACATTGAATCTCTTCAAAAACCCTATATAAGGTTTCTATCTCTTCCCCCTTGATTCCCCATTAGTTTATATATTATGACTATAATATGTATATTAACAATTATCTTACATATATAAATTACACACATGCACACACACATCCCCCTTTCGTCAATTGGACATAGCTCGAGTGGTTAGGAGAAGTGTTGTTGTCCTCCCTACCAAGGTTCAATTCCTGCATGTGCTTATAATGAGTATATCCTTGTATAATAATATGATATTTGAGCTCATCAATATTTATATGTTTTCTCTTTAGAAATCGAAAGTAATTTATTTGAATCAAGGGGTGTGTATATGTATCCCTTGAAGAAATATCTTTATATTTCATATGAGGATTATATAT
>APFE030225676.1:0-14553 GCA_000404065.3 Pinus taeda | reverse complement strand
TATTTATATTCCAGATGAGGAATATACATGCTTCAATCCCCGAGGGACTATTTACACAACATGACTTGAAGGCATTAAAAGAAACACTAAATGTGAGCTTAACATGTCACATGCACAAATTTATGTGTTTCCTCCTTGCAAATCATAGGTAATTTATTTGAATCTAGAGATGGTAGGGTAAAATGTCATTAATGTAGTGCAATGCCTTAATCAAACATTGTCAAGATGGGGATATTAATATATAGCATCAAAATGGTGATATTGAAGTTTAAGATGCAGGTGAGATGTTGACTAAAGATGAATTAATGTCCTATGCTCAAACACCTGATCTAATAACATTAAGCCTTGTTCGTCAAATTTGGATCAAATATAATAATAATTGTGAAATAATCACGTGTTTTTTGTTATGGCTAGCATTAATCTAGGCAAAATGTCAAAGAATATTGAGTTGAAAATTATGATTTAGATTATTATAATGTGTATGTTATTGTGTGTGGTGTTGCAAAGCATGGTTGACACATCCATGGATAAAAAATTCAATGTGAAAATCCTAATTAACATGATAAATCATGTTAGAATGACTACACTACTAAAAATCAATCACATATAACTAAGAAATAACACTACTTTATATTCACAAAGTCCTTATCTAGTTGTAGATGTTTCTCCGTAATAGGTATTAGTAGTTTAAGTTGGTGATCTTATGGCTACATCACTTAAAATACATGAAAATTTCCAAAGTTTGCCAATATTTAGCCTATAAAAAATGTCATGTCTAATGTTTTTGATCCTGTAATCACAAATCAACCAATTCTTACTTATGATTAGTTAGGCCAAAAGGCACGATCAACCACTAAAACAAACTTTCCTTAGAATTGAATGATGTCTTCCACACATCAGTCATCTTAATTGACATCTAGTGATAGCCCCCGTTGAGATCAATCTTGTTGGAAATTTTGGCATCTTTGAGCTAATCGAGTAGATACTCAGTTTGAGGGATAGGTTTTCAGTTCTCTCTCTCTCTCTTTTATATTATTATTTTGTTCAAGGATCTATAGTAAAAATAGAGTCACCACATCTCATCCATCTGCTAAACCAATGTGATATGACTATCACAGATTGAGGGTCAAACGTGGCCTTTCTACATTAACTCCTAAATCTGACGTAAATGATCCCCTCATTTCCATAGCATAACATATCTATATATGCCCATTAGTTAGAGAGGCACTTGGTATCAAATCGATCATGATTTACTTGACAATGTAAAGGTAGTTTTGTATGTGAGGTGAAAATATCATTGTATTATTTCACCCATCAATTTACTTGTCTCCATTGCATAGAGGGAAACCATACAAAGGCCTCAATGGTCATAATGTTTTTCTTTGCTTCTTTTGACCATAACATTAAGAGGCTAGATATCCCTAACCAAAAGACTAGCTTCCTACACCATTTAGTAGTGATTGAGACTAAAGTAGTTAAGGCTACTTTGGTATCCTATGGAGGCATCTCCTAGGTTGACATTGACCTTGTGAAGTCCTAACTAGTAAATGACATGATGCTTCCACATACATGGTTGACATAAATGAACTCATAGAACTCAAGTAAGGAAACATCACATAGTACCTTATCTTTAATGGGATTTTTGTTGTATTCAAGGCAAGATAGTTGATTGCCATGGATGTCTCATCCTTGGCTTAGTGAACTAATGTTTATTAGAGGTGTAATATTGTAAGCAACTTCAACTTCTTAATGACCTTGGATGAGATTAAGTTCTTTTGTTTTATTGTTGTTAATAATTTAATGCATCAATGTCCACTTTACCCCACATCTCTAACTAGAAGAGGTAATCACCTCCCTTGGCTTCCTTTAGTTTCTTTGATTGAACCTTTGTGATGACAATCATAAAACTAATATATGAATTGATGATCTATTTTCTCCTATCCATGGTATTTGGTAGCATTAACACTAAATAAGAGTTTGAGGCTTTCAATTCAACCAATAATGTTTATCGAACATAACTTGGCATTATTGATCTAATGGATTTTTAATGGTGCCACACCATTTTCCTATGTCCTTTTTCAACTTCCCATTCTTCTTCTTTGTTTGTTGCTTGTACTAGTCATATTGAGGTCGGTTATCCTTGTTTTTTTCCTCTTTTTTGAGAGTTGAAGTCTCCTTTAGCTTTAGTTTTTGTTGTGGTGGATCTTTGACCCCAAACTCTTTCTTACACTCATACTGAAAGCTTTTATCAATCTTGAGGGCATAACATTGAGTGGTTACCATTGAAGAGATGTCCGTAAAATCCATTTGGTTTGAATAGATTTGTGTTGACCACTATGATATCTCAAAGCCAACTGTCACAAGGTTGTTAATATCATATAATGGTCTTCATATTTTTCAATAAGGTGATACTCTTCTTCCAGGGCATTGATAAAAGCCCCTTAAGTGGTTTTGTCACATACATTCAAATCACGTTTTCCATGCTTCACAAAAGTGTCTTGCTAATGTTTAACTTGGGAAAGGGACTTCAAGAGTGTGAAGGTAATCTTGTCACCACTATAAAAGTTGTGAATAGAGACATAAGCCTTTACTTGACTTAACAATCTCTCCAAAGGTTGTACATATATCCTAGCTTCAGACAAAAGAACATAAAAATCAACTTGTACCTTGAAGGGTGCCATTCCTCCAAAAGGTTTGTTTATTAAAAGTGCCTCCTTTTTTGTTGGGAGTTGTCAACCACTATAGGAGAAATGATCCATCGTCTCAATCCTCTATCATTCAAGGGATTCCTTGAGCAACAACTTAATATGATTTATTGCTTTATCATCTTTATTTAATTCATCCATAATGGGAGGTCACTCAAGTTAGAAAAAGATGTTTTCAGTGAGCTCAACTAACTAAAGGCTTAACTCTTTGTGTCCTAGCCTTGTGGGGAACATGTATCATGTTGAGACTAAACTATGAGATGAAATTAACGGAAAAGGTAACACAAACATATATTATTGAAACTAAATTATATGCTTGAAATAATCATGAAAAAAATTGTATGTATATAATGGTTAGAATGGTGGTAACTATCTTTAAGAATGTATGTGCCTTCCACACTTCTTCACAAAAAAGTTCCAAACACTGAGCCTAAGTTGAAGTCAGGACTGAGTGTTCATGTTGCGCTAGATGAAGCTAGGTTGTTTGAAAAACGGAAGACTTTATTAGCTAAATTTTGTTGATTATCATTAGAAGTACATAATCTTAATGTTATTGTTGGCCTTTCATTTGTCAATGGGGAAACTAGACCATCCACAAAACAATAATCCTTTTGTCCATGCATTGTTTATATTGAAAAAACAAAGTTCCTGAGCTTAGACTACTTCATAATGTGGCTACAAATATCTAGAGATTGTCTTCTAATACAAGTTTATACAGACCCAAAAAAACAAAAAAAAAATCATTGACAATTTAAACATATGAGCTACTATAGCCTCCACCTGAATACACACAACCTCTTCTTTGTTGTTATTGCTAGGAGATTGACTGAGAGTGAGATTGGTTTCTATGTGAGTGAGCTTGCTATCTAACACTTTCAATTGAAAATGCATATTTCCAACATCAACAAAATATCATCCTTCACATCGTTGCACTCGAGCAAGAATTTACCTAAGAGAGACTTCATTTGCCAAAATAGATAAATTATGCACATGTGTTGGTTTTGAAGGCCCTATGTGTGCCCTACGTTGGGCACCCAAGTAACTATTGCCTCTACCACTTCCAAATTAGAGTGACATGCCCTCTTTTATTGTAGCTTGTTCTTAGCCTCTTTGAGTTCTTATTGAACCTTTGCAAGAGTTTGGTTTTGGAATAAATGCACCAAAGACTCTACTCTAAATCGAGCTTGCAATCCACCTAGTGAATTATGACCACCACAACCTATCTTGCAATGTGCATGTTATCTAGTCATGGTTATGGTTGGAAAAAAGAGATGGAATAATGGAGATAACAAAGGAGTGGGGAGTGAAGGTGGTGAAAACAAGGGAGAATCCTAAAGCTCGAGACTATAGCAAGGAACCTGTTGTCACTTTTTCTGGCACCTGTAGCACAAGTGCCTCAAGAGATATAGAAAGCTTCCTAGAGAGAGCCTTTGGGTTGATTGTAGACCAGTGCCTAGGACATCTTAGATAGAGGAGTGCATGGAAGATTATCAATGGAGGCTTTCTACTGCACTCCAATTGTCACATAGTTTAAAAAGATAATGAAGGGGGCTTGGTTCAATAGTCTTTCGATAAGGTAGACTCAAGTAAATATATGGATCTGAATGCATAGCGATAAATCAAGCCAATCTCAAAGAGAAATGCCTGGTTTTGGTGGCCGGCACACAACAATAGGCAGTTTCAATATTGGTGTTGTAGTAAAATTAAGAGGAGGAAAGAAAGGGGGAATCTGATGCATAGGTCTGTAAATAAAACAAAATCCCAAGCAACAATATTCTAGCATAAATATAAAAGAATGAGGAGGTGGAATGGCAGGAATTGTGGAGCTCGAATTAAGGTTTCATACTCTTTATCTCATGGACACACTTGTCACTGATCAACATGGTAAATCTGTGCTCCTTACAGGTACATAAGTAGATCTTTAATTAACAGATGGACTATTACTACTCAGCGACATACATATAACCATGACAGAGTGAAACAGGCAACTTCATTACACAATTTTAGTAGAAGAGAAACATACATGGAGTCATAAAAAAAGGGGAAACATACTGCACATTTATCTACTTGGAATCACCAAAGCATTTCATTAATCTTCAAGAGTCCCAATGACCAGTCCATTACATTTAGCAATATTGCTCAAGTCCCTCATGAACAAGTAATTAGAACCAAAGTAGAATCACAGAATTTGGACCACTGCGGGTGCAGAATTCTGGAACCTCTATTAAGTATTTCTTCCCCCTATTTATAAGGAGAGGGGGAGCTTTGAATCAACAGTTACAAAATATCTCATCCAAGGGGCAACTGTCTAATTGACTAGCGATCTCAACGTGCAATAGCCCTGCTGCCCAAAATGATTCTAAAGGATTCGATTCCTTTCTTGAAAATACATAAAAATTATAGAATATATTTTTTTTTAATAGTAAAATAGAAACAAAGGAAACTAAATGATGATGGATGAAAATATCCCCATGAAATTCTTGGGATTTCCCCTAATTAGGCCACGTCTCTTCCATGATCTGCCTCTCTACTGCTTGGCCAATTCACCCATTGTTTTTGTCTTAACTGCCTGACTTCAGCACTCTCTGGAGTTGGTAGCGATCAACTATGGTTCCCTATTACACAGTAGAAGTGGAGATTAACCTGGCAGTCCCTTGTTGCGTATCTGAGTGGAGCTCCATGCTGAGCCATTAAGTCTTCCTGAGTCCCATACCTCCATTTATTCCATGAAGACTTGCGCGCAAAGCAGTCTAATTCATTTTTTTTACCCCATGTAGTCCTTGGTTTCTTGTCCCAGGGGCTTCAATAGGATTAACCCATATCAATTTCCAATTGCACCATGCCTTCATTTAATACCATAGTTGCCAACCCATATGTCTTTAAAGCTTTGTACTTCCTTATCAGAGCTATTCCTTATCGCAAACTTCACAGTGGTGCAATATTCAAATTTTCCGATTGTCGACCTCCGACATGACAAGCCCCTTTAGCTTAGCCCTTCCCACATTTCTAACCATAGGACCGAGGGTTGTGACCTAGTGCTTAGCCTTAAGGTGCTAAGGCCTTTTGTTCCTGTCGGGGGCTATCGTTCCTTTGTAAACTGCTTACTGCCCCTAGTTATTTAAGTTCCTCTTGACCATAGGCCAACCCTTATATCAAAGCTCCTCTATCAATGAATTCCAATCGGTGATTTAACTTTGGCGCACAACATTTCACTTCATCGATCGCCAAACGTCGATCACCTTATCTGCTTAATCCTTGGTCCTTTTGTGCTCCTCGTGACCGTAGGCCAACCCCCATATCGGAGCGTCCTAATCGAAGGAGATCTAATTTTGATGCACATAAGCTACAACTTCCAATATGCAGGATCACCAATGTGTGGGATCACCAATATGCCAGGACCTGGGACCTTACCCTTAGTCATTTTCTCTTTGTTTTCTTGTTTTCAAAGGGCAACTTCAATCTACTCTAACTTTTGATTCCGGAGTCCATTTGGGGAGTTCCATATACCGTTGGAAATCTAATTTCGAGAACTATTCAATGGAGAGGGTATGATTTATATTTGAGTGATTATGTGGCTTGGAAGATGGCTGCAAACCTCTCTGCTCTTTTTCCCTCTTTTAGCAGTTGAAAACAAATTTTGCAGAGGGTGACAACATCGGCTCCACCTGGGGACAATGCCTTGCTGGAAAGGTGTTGAGAGCCTATAGAGTAGTAGCCTTCACCATTGGGCATGGAGTCAAAAATTATAATGCACTTATACAACCAGAAAATCTCCATGGAACTTTACGAGCAGGGAGTCCTTCCCTCATCAAACTAAAATGCAGAAAAAAAGAAAAAAAAATAAAAATAAAAAAAATTCTAACAACTGAAAAATAAATGCTCAGCGAATGGGCTTATTTATATACAACTCCTACTTATGTATTGGGCATCAATTCACCTAAGTGAGTTCATCCCTCCAACGGTACCAGGTGAACATTTGGGTCCTGGACCTAATGCTTCCCTGTTGCTAAAACTTAAAAATTAAAACAAGCATGCACCATGAAACGTCTTCCAACAAAAAACTTGATGCATACTCCAGAGGCAACCTCTGTTGCTGACTAAAGAATGTGGTCATGTAATCAGCTACAGGGTCATAGAACTGACAAGAAAAATTTGCAGCTGCCTTATCTTCATGAAAAGTCTACTGACCAATATCTTCTTGGTCAGGGCAAATACAAATATTGTTCAGCTCCTCAGCCTTAGATTTTTCAACAAAAGCTTGTTGTTGGAAGCCTTCTCCTCACTTGTTGGTAAACCACTCCCTTTGAACATTTATAACCATCTCATCTTCCTCTGAATAATATGAATCATAAATTGGAGGAGGTTCTTGAACTTGTTCTCCAGGCGAAGGATGTGAATCGTGGACTACAATCTATTTGTTGACCTCCTGGTGGGCCTCCTCTTCTTGTGCAAATTCCCATGATTGGAATTGTTGTGGCTCTGCATCACTTGACTCTCTACTAGAGTCATATACATCATAAGAAGGAAATTCATCAAATTTCATTGAATGAGAGCTCTGAGGGCTTATTTGCAGCGCTCGGATGTCTCCTTCTTCTTTTTCTTGGGCATTGGGTGATGCTTCTTGATGCGAGTATACCTTTTCTTGGAACATAGCTCCACAAACATCTTCAACATGGTCATTAACCTTAGGAATATTTTAATCATTGTAATATGCATAACAATCTTCAAACAGAGCATTCAAAGGATATAATCTTTTGCAATAATGATTGACTGTTATGTGAAAACTCTTTAAGGAAGATATGCTGCCACGAGGTATTGTTCTATACCAAATTCTAACATTGTCTTCTAAAAAGTACATGAACAATTTCATTTGCGCATCTTCAAAAATAATACCCTGTTGTTCCATGCATTCATGAAAATCCTTAAGGTGCTGATCCGACCTTCTATCTGTGTTTCCATTGAATCTAGGCAAATAGGTATTCCATTCATGAATGTAATAGCCCAAATAAACATGTAATTAATCAACTAATTAACATCAAGTTCAAACTATGAGTAGCACTTACCTGTGGTTGAAGTCTACTTACTGCAACAAGGTTTTGGGGATGACTCTCCACCCAACCGTAGGCTCAATTGTGTAAGGACTTGCTACAACTGGCCACCCCCGAGCCCTCAATCAACGTACTACTGCCAGTGACTCCTCTGTCTTATAACACTATTCTCCCAAGAGAATGAATGATAGAATCTTGGAATGATGGAATGCCTCCCATCTTCCTCACCATCTAATAAATAGAGCAAACATTGGAAGGGGAACCACATGCACACACTCCATGTGTCTACATGCAACTTTATTGCTTTCTTGTTTTATTTCTTTTTGACAGCTTTATTGATTTTTTTACTGTTTTCTTGTTTTATTTCTATTTATATTTATTTAGAGCTTTAGTATGGTTATTTATTATTTATTATTATTATTATTTATTATTATTATTTTTTCATTGTTTGTTATTTATTTTCTTGCATATTTTTTAATATTATTTATTATTTATTATTTATTACTAAGGGACATTACAATGAAACAAAGGGACATGATTGGGATAACTAGCAATAGAAGAAAATTCCAGTGGGGAATATTTGTCGGCCAGGAATGCAGGAATGGCCATTTTGAAAACCTTCCTAGGTGAGTGATCTCAGGTTCAAAGGTAGGCAAAGTTTTCAACTGCTTTAGCATCAGAGCAAGTATGAGGCCAATTGAAAGCCGAGATGATCAAATAGAAATATAGACAATGGAGTCACCATGATGTTTACCATAAAATTGAAACAATGGAGTCGCCAAGGTGAGAGATCTTCAACCCACACTTCCCTTGCTCACCTAACATAGGGAATGTAAAGATTTGCCATACCCAGGGGAAAATATTCCCCAACAACAATGCTAGAAATATGTTGTCGCTTTTTCTAGCACCTGTAGGACAAGTGCTTCAGGAGATATAAAAGCTTCCTAGAGACAACTTATGGGTTGATTGTAGACCAATGCCTAGGACATCTTAGATAGAGGAGTGCATGGAAGATTATCAATGGCGGCTTTATGCTGCACTCCAATTGTCATGTAGTTTAAAAATATGATGAAGGGGGCTTGGTTCAATAGTCTTTTGATAAGGTAGACTCAAGTAAATATATGGATTTGAATGCATGGCGGTAAATCGGGCCAATCTCAAAGAGAAATGCCTGGTTCTGGTGGCCGACACACAACAATAGGCAGTTTCAATATTGGCGTTGTAGTAAAATGAAGAGCAGGAAAGAAAGGAGGGGAATCCGATGCATAGGGCTGTAAACAAGACAAAATCCTAAGAAACAATATTCCGACAGAAATATGAAAGAATGAGGAGGTGGAATGGCATGAATTATGGAGTGCGAATTAAGGTTTCATACTCTATATCTCATGGACATACTTTTCACAAATAAACATGGTAAATTTGTGCTCCTTACAGGTACATAAATAGATCTTTAATTAACACAAGAGCTATTACTACTTAGCAACATACATATAACCATGAGAGAGTGAAATAAGCAACTTCATTACACAATTTCAGTGGAAGAGAAACATACATGAAGTGATAAATAAAGGGGAAACATATTGCACATTTATATGCTTGGAATCACCAAAGAGTTTTATTAATCTTCAAGAGTCCTAATCACCAGTCCATTACATTCAGCAATATCGCTCAAGTCCCTCATGAACAGGCAATTAGAACCAAAGTGGAATCACAGAATTTGAACTACTATAGGTGCAAAATTCCAAAACCTCTATTAAGTATTTCTCCCCTTATTTATAAGGAAAGGGGGAGCTTTGAATCAATAGTTACAAAATATCTCATCCAAGGGCCAACTGTCTGATTGACTAGCGGTCTCAACGTGCGATAGCCCTGCTGCCCAAAATGATTCTAAAGGATTCGATTCCTTTCTTGAAAATACATAAAAATTATAGAATAAATAGAAATTACAGTAAAATAGAAACACGAGAAACTGAATGATGATGGAGGAAAATACCCCTATGATATTCCTGGTATTGCCCCTGATCAGGCCATGTCTCTGCCATGATGTGCCTCTCTACTGCTTGGTCGATTCACCTGTCGCTTTCACCTTAACTGGCTGACTTCACCACTCTCTGGAGCTGGTAGTGACCAATTGTGGTTGCCTGTTACAGAGTAGAAGTGGAGATCGACCTGGTAGTCCTTCGTTGTGTATCTGAGTGGAGCTCCATTAAATCTTCCTGAGTCCCATACCTCCATTTATTCCATGAAGACGTGTGCGCGAAGTAGTCTAATTCATTTCTATTGCCCATGTAGTCCTTGGTTTCTTGTCCCAGGGGATTCCACAAGATTAGCCCATACCGATTTCCAACTACTCCATGCCTTCATTCAATACCGCAACTACCAACACATATGTCTTTAAAGCTCTGTACTTCCTTATTAGAGCGATTCCATATCACAGAATTCATAGTGGTGCAGTATTCAAATTTGTTGATTATCGACCTCCGATATGACAATCCCCTTCTGCTTATGCCTTCCCACATTTCTAACCATATGAATGACGGTTGTGACCTAGTGCTTAGCCTTAAGGCGCTAAATCCTTTTGTTCTTGCTGGGGGCTATCGTTCCTTTGTAAACGACTTACTGCCCCTAGTTCTTTAAGTTCCTCTTGACTGTGGTCCGACCCTTATATCGAAACTCCTCTATCAATGAATTCCAATTGGCAATTTAACTTTGGTGCACAACATTTCACTTCATTGATCGTTGAACGCCGATCACCTTTTCTGCTTAACCCTTGGTCCTTTCGCATTCCTCATGGCTGTAGACCAACCCCCATATTAGAGCCCCCTAATTGGAGGTTTTCAATCGACGATTTCATTTTGATGCACACACGTTACAACCTTCGATATGTGGGATCGTCGATATGCCGGGACCTGGGACCTTAACCTTAGTCATTTTCTCTTTGTTTTCTAGCTTTGAAAGGGAAACTTCAATCTGCTCTAACTTTTGATTCCGAAGTCCATTTGGGGAGTTCCATATACTATTGGAAAGCTAATTCTGAGCACTATTCAAATGGAGAGGGTCTGATTTAGATTTGAGTTCTTATGTGGCTTGGAAGATGACTGCAAACCTCTATGCTCTTTTGCCCTCTTTTAGCAGCTGAAAACACATTTTGCAGAGGGTGACAACATAACCCGTAAAACAAACACAAAAATTATAGCAAAGCCTATCTTGTGTTGAAAAGAAGGGAGTGAAAAAGCTAAGGTCTACAATTGAAGAATCCTCTAAGAAAGGCAAACCGCAGCGGAAATCTAGAGATGAGAAAAGAAAAAGCTAAAGGGAACACAATGCTAGCATGGAGCAAAACGACTAGGGATTGGGTACCAACTAGGTGTAAATGGCCATCAACAAGAAAATACAGTGCCACATTGGGGAGGAATAAATGGCATCTATGGTCATTGAAACATTACAGTTGGTACTTATACCACGTCACACCCTTTACATGAGGGATGATGTACCAAATTTGCTTCAATCATTGCATAGGGTGACATCAACCTCATCCTCTCACCCCTTGTCACATCCTTTTACACCCCATTCAGGAAACACCATAAGGATGTTATTATAATGTCTTCTTTTCATTTTCACCATACATTATTAAAGGGAATGTTGGGATGTGTGATTTGCTTAGTCAATTACAGAGTGGTACACTCATAGTAGCTGACTGATGGTCTCAAATTTTTATTATTATGCCATCTATCCTTGTTTCAACCACCAAGTTGAGTTTAAGAGGATGTTATGGTGGTATCTTAGTGGCACTTATGACCCTCTAGTGACCATTATGTGGTCTAATTGGTTAAGCTCTTTCATTCATGGTGTTAAGGTTAGGTTTCTTTGCTTTTATGATGAGCCCACCTTAGGTTCTCTTCCATCCTTAATACCTAAATATATAAGGTGTTTGAACCTCATCTTCCCATAAAGTCATTTAATCATATAAATAATATATTGCATTCTATTATAGATATGGGGATACAAGTATCCATTTTTATCATTTGCCTATTGGGTTTATCTTTATGTTTATTATGTCATTGATCATAATCATAATGTTATTGACTTAAATTCTAACACATGTATACCTATCATTAACCTGAAAATATCTAAAGGAGGCATTGAAGGAATAATTATATAGGAGGTCCATAGAGCATGTTTGAGAATACTTTAAGTATATTTGGATTTCACTAAGATGACTATAAGTGTACTTAAGGTATAATTGGATTCCACTAGGATGGCCATTTTATTCTAAACTTCATCATTATAAATGTACTTATTTTTAGATTGAAAATGATTTTATCAATCCCTTTATTCTATTTTATAGTTCAACTCTTTCATAGGCTTCACTTTCATTTAGGCAATTATGGTCTCTTTTCATTGATTAAGAATAGAGATTGATCATCACATTTCTTGTGATAAATGTGTTTGTAAAGTATGTAACATGAAGCATGAAAAACCCTATTTTTCTCATTCTATTATGGAATTTGTGATAGATATTATTGTCTATTTAGAGACCATCACACTTTGAGATATTAAATTCATTATGAATACTAGAGCATTATTGCCATTTTTATTAGAGTTTAATTAGTTATAAACAAAGTTGTTCATACCTCTAGATCTAACTCCATTTGCAACCTCTTGTCTTGCTATCAATTTTTTAGTTGTATAAAAATAGATACCTGGATCTTGTTGGTTTTTGGAGAAGCACTTGAAGTCAAATCTCTTGTAATGTGAAGTTAAACTTGTACTTAAAGTACATATTCACGATATTGTTTTACTTTTTTTTTAGAAATACTACATTATTTTACTCACTTTTTCAACTTCAAAATTTGTATAGAAATAACTATTCCTATTATATAACTAATTAGAATTTATATCTTAATATCACATTTCTACTTATTTTCTTTTAACTTTTCAAGTGAAATCCATATCTACATGTCGTGTATACTTTTTTTTTTTTTACTATTATTATTATTATTTTATATGAAAAAGACATCCAATTGAATCAGATTATTTCATATTACTCATATATTAACTACTTAGAATTTATTTTTTTGCTTAAGCAAGAGTCGAACCTTCCTTTCATTTCTCTGTATAAAATAGATTACATATAATATAAAAAACTCAGGGTAGAAAATGGCCAGAGATATGACTATCTCTAGGTGCCTTGGGAAAAGAGCCAACGGCTCGCGACCTGAGCCAAGAGACTACTGAATCACTCGACTTGACCTCCTAGGTCCAACGAGCGAGAAACTAAATGATACAAAAGTACGTGTCCCCTTCCCGCATAACAGTGTATTTAAAAAGGAGGTATGGCTCACAAAATACAGAAATCGGGCCTGCTAAGGAAACCAAGTATTTGACTCTGACCCCCCAAAATGCACAATGATCTTGGGCCATTGATCCGCTATTGCAAGATCCAATGGTTGAAATACATATCGGGTAGAAAAGAAGCCGTGAGAATACCCACCCAATGAGGGTGGTATTCTCTCTCCTGCTAGAGCCATGTGTTGCGTGATGAGTGGCATCGGGCTCATTTCTAAGAAACCACTTCTAGAGTTGAGGGCACCCAATGAACTGAAAACCACCTTGAGGGCGTTATAAAATAACTAGTGGTGGACATAAAGAAGAATTAGATCTGATAACTAGAAGATTTCGGGTCCGCCGAAAAAGCCAAGAAACTGATCCAGATCCACCAACATGCACATTGAATCTCGACCATTAATCCCCAACTATTCCATCCAACAATTGAAAAAGATATCAAATAGAAAAAAAGCACAAAGAATACCTACCCAATTTAGAGTTTATATCTTAATATCACATTTCTACTTATTTTCTTTTAACTTTTCAAGCGAAATCTTGATATATTCACTCATCGTTAAAATCCATATTCACAAGTCCCGTATTCCCCTTTTTTTTTTTTTAATTTTAAAAAAATGTTTATGCTATTATTATTATTTTATATGAAAAAATGCATCCAATCGAATCAGATTATTTTATATTACTCATATATTTGCTCTTAAATGACGATTTTATTCTCGTAGAGTGTGTTTCGCTCTGGTAAGCAAATTATATATGATCAAACCAAACAGAAATGTCGGTGAAACTAAAAGTACAAGGCGCGTTGACAGATTTGCAATCTTCTCTTGCCAAAATCACATACCTAGCCTAGCTAGAAGTGTCATGCAATATCCGAATGCTTGCCTTCCGCTACAAAAAAGCAAGGAAGCTGAGGGTCCGAGTATTCAGATCAACACGAGGAAACGAAGTAACCCGGTGGTTAGTAACGAACAATGTACATCTGTTAATAGTGGTGAATAAAGTCCATTGAAGGTTCTCTGTGCAAATTTCCTCCAAGACGAGGAGAGGAGAGAGTGTTCCATACTAAAAGCAATGAAGACTACAAGACCAATTTCAATGTACAGACGTCCATTGGTGTTGGTGCTAGTATTATCAGCCTTAGTGTTCTCCGTTGGGATCCTTGCTTCCCAGTACCTCCTCTTCTCTGGTTTGACTGTTTCCATTATCATTACCATCACCATCATTCTCAATCTATCTATACTTTAGATTTAATCTGCTATAGTCAGATCTGTTGAGTCTGACATATTATTGACATCAAATGATTTAGGTTGGGTTGTTTTTGTAGGTATTCAAGGATACGATGCCAATAAAAAAAATACGAAGACTCTCTATGACTTCCAGAAACAAGTCAAACAATGCGTGGTTAGTAATTCCGATTTAGCTTCATGTTACCTCTAATTTGATCACCTGGGTTA
>APFE030225673.1:190353-208225 GCA_000404065.3 Pinus taeda | reverse complement strand
CAAGTACAATTTATAAAATTCAAATGGGGAGGTCAGAAGTACAAACTACATGGATTCCAAGCACCAGAAAATCATGTTGTGTCATCATCTCAGATGATGAAGCTGAGTTGAAGAAGAGCACCTGCTTATGCAATACAATGTCATCAATTAGAAATGTTATCTGCAAATATGACCAAAGAAGAGTCACCAGAGATGCAAGATCTGATTCGGAGGCATGAAAAAGTATTTCAAGACCTACCTATGAAGATGCCACCTAATAAGGAAATTGAGCACACAATAGAAGTCAAGGCAAGATCAGACCCTGTCAACATCAAGCCATACCGATATCCACATCACCAAAAAACGAAACTTGAGAGATTAATCCAAGACCTTTTAAAATGTGCGACCTTGATCATCTTAGAATATCTAATCAAGTGGAAGGACTTACTCGAAGAAGACGCTTTCTGGGAGGATGAATCATTCTTCAACAACATCCGTCGTTACTTATGCTTTGAGGACAAACATTCTTTCGAGAGGAAGGCAATGTTATGTAAAAAGTTAGTTAACTTAGGTTTATTATTTAATTTTAATTTTAATTAGATGAAAGGGCACGATCATAAGATCATGCCCTTTCCCAAAGGGTGCCCATGGCGGTATATAAGCCAGACAACCCATTGTAAATCATCATCATCTGTAATTTATCTAATTATTAATAAATATTTGCATATCTATTTCTGCGTTCATAATTTTTTCGTCTCACGGGTAAGCATATTATTGTACTCTTAAATTGTTGAAGAATAATAATATAAACCTTTATTTGCTGCACTAGTTTTCGCCACATTGGGGCTTTTCCAGGGAGTATTGTGCAAAAATACCGGTGTCAAATTTTTTTATGTGCGCATTTTTTTTTAGTTCCAATATTTAAGTTTGTGAAGATTGCAGTAGTGAATTAATCATTATTTTTCGTAATTTTCCAAAGACAAATAAATTGCATAAGTTAGAAGATTAATATCTAATTGTTGCAATCGTGGAAATTTCACACTAAGATCATTAATGCATATAAATGAACCAAACTTGAATAATAAGGGTAAATTAATACTTCAAACAAGGATCCCCTTCCAAAATCAAGACCAAGATCTCGCAAATGTGTTTTTCTCTTGGTTGGGGTCGCTAAAGGTCAACCCTATTAGGTGCTGCCAACCTTTAAGGGGAAGTAACATTTCCTTAGTCCACCCTTCAGTTGATATGTGTTAGTGAATAGTAATGTGGTAGTTAGAGGGGGGAAGACTTCATGGTCAAGTGACATGGTCAAAGGGACCAACTGATGGGGGTGTCCACCTCCCAAGTGTATAGATGTGAGGAGGGTGCATTCGTGGATGCATGAACTACTAGCTCGACCTTGGTTTTTCCACCTCTCCTATGTGCCTTTTACTTCTTAATTGTTCCTTCTATTACCGCTTATAGCTCAAGGGTTAGAACTTGCTTTGTATGATGTAGCAATTTTATTACCCCTTTAAGATGAGTTACTTCATCATCTCATTGGGGATGGGACATGCAAAGGTTAGAGATTTTTTCCACCCCTCCTATGTGCCCTTTACTTCTTGTTCATTATTCCTTGTATTACCACTTGTAGCTTAAGGGTTAAAGCTTGCTTTGTATGATGTAGCCGTTTTATTACCCTTTAAGATGAGTTACTTCATCACTCATTGGGGTTGGGACATGCAAGGGTTCCGTTTTAATGATGGAGCATCATGTACTTAGGAACTGGGTGATGGCCATCCGAGGTAGGTAGAGCTCATGCTAGGCTTTTGGTCACGTGCTAATCTCTATGTCACTTGCCATCTTTTGCATTTTGATTTTTTTCTTTCATTTTGTTGTGGCCATGATATGGTTTTTCCTTTTCCTTTAGTTGCATCAACCTCCCAGGGCCAAGTTTCCAGGCCCTACTCAAGGTATGTGAACATACGAGTTCCGAATCTCCAAGAATCAATGACAAGTTGTACCTGAAGAATGGAGGTGAGTCATGGGCTTGTAATGTGGGATGGGAGGTGTTAAGTATGGCATAGTGAGAATGGAACATACTTGCCATCTTTTTCATTTTGATTTTTTTCTTTCATTTTGTTGTGGCCATGATGTGCCTTTCCTTTTCCTTTAGCTACAACAACCTCCTAGGGACAAGTTTCTAGGCCCTACTCAAGGTATGTGAACATATGAGTTCCAAATCCCCAAGAATCAATGACAAGTTGTACCTGAAGAATGGAGGTGAGGCATGGGCTTGTAATGTGGGATGGGAGGTGTTAAGTATGGCATAGTGAGAATGAAACATATTATCTCAATCATGGCTTTCCAAGTAGTGCCCCTCCTATAACCCAAAGGGCCATAAGGGAGGTCTCACTAGAATAAGGTCAAATATTAACCCTCCTGGTAAGGTGAGGGAACAAGATTACAATCCAGGTTTGACAATCTTCCGGATCCGCCTATCATCCATACTAAATGCCCAAAATAGACAAGTATAAGCACCTGATTGCAAAATGATCAATGTATCTTTTGAGTGATAGCCACCTTCATCCAAGTCCTAATGCCATATAGGAAGAGGCTCATAACTGATGCAAGTGGTGGAGGCACATGTTATATCATCGTCTAATGGTGGCTGGCAAGGGCTATTGGCTATTTGGCTGACCAACTGGTTGTCAAATTCAAGAGAAAAATTGTCTCCTATGGGGTTACCCATTTTGGTGGGTAACAAGAGCAAGCTTATTGGGGGCCGAGTCATCAGACCAAAAGGGTTGAATCGTGCCCTGATGTGAAGGGATGAAATTGTCATGACCAAAGGGCCAAAGCCAAGTTTATCTCGGAAGAGTCCATCCATGGTGTTGTAACATGATTAGTTTTGATAATTTTTATTTTTATAAAATAGGGTATAAAGAAATAAAAATTAAATAAAACAAAAGAATAAAAAATGATGAAAACAAATCCCATGAAAAGAAAAGAAAATGAATTAGTGAGCAAGCCAAAATGCCACTAGAAATAAGTTTTGTTTGTATCATACAGTTTAATCATGATCAAACAATTTTAAATTATGTATTTAGATTAGGGAATAAATTAAATCATCAGTGAAATTTCATCGAAATTAGTTGATAGAATAGGTTTTAGTAGTTTAGAAATGTTGATTTTTGGTAGCATCGGATGCGCTCTAGCCATGAAAATTGGTGGGGAGGCTAAGGCACATGAGATCTCCAAGACCTAGAAATCGTTTGGGGAAATTCCACTCGGATGGAGAGATATTAAAATAATTAATATTTTTAGTGAGACCCTAAGTCTAAACATAGGAAAAATAAAATATTAATGTGTATTAATATAATATGGGCGAGAAAGTTCTAAATAATGAGGATCAAGCCAAATCTAATGTTAGCCGTTGATTAGGGACTTAAGCTTAGCCGTTGAATCGTCAATAGGAAAAGTATAAGAAGAGGTTTGAGGGTCAGTTAGAAATACACCAAGACACCAAGAGAGACCAGTCAATTTGATTTTTTGGGGCGAGGTTTGCTGAAGAAATCGAACAAGTGATCAGTTGCACTGAGGGGCAGCTTGGCAGGAGGCTGAGGAATACATATCAGAGAGGCAACAGAGTGTCGAAAGAGGCAGCGCAGAGCCTAGGAATGTTGGTGTAGAGGCAACAAGGGTTGACGTAGAGGCTAAGGAGGCCAGTGCAGAGCACACAAAGGGCCAAATGAGTTGACGCAGAGACCATGGAGGCTGACGCAGTTGACGCATAGGGCTTCAAAGATTGCATTGAGGTGATTCAGTGAGACAGACTGAGCGCTGATAAGCTGACGCAGAGCTAGAGAGGGTGACGTAGTTCCAGAGAGTGCGTGGAGCAGCTTTCACTTTCCAACGCAAGGAATAGCTGGAATCATTGTGGGATTGTTCATCGGATTGCCGATCAACCGGAATATCTGTCTCGGATAAAGGTATTGCTGCCAAGGAAATTCTCTAAAAGGTGAGCCATTTTTGGCACCCTAGATGTATTCAGAATATGCTTAATAATTAAACCCTCTATATGTTGCACCGGTTTTTCCGGGGACGATTGTCCAAAAATAACAGTATCCCTTGTGTCATCTCAATTTATTTCAGTTGTTGATCTGTATATTTGTGAAGGCTGCATTTGTATTTACTTCGATATTTATGCATTTAAATAACTTGTTAATGCAAAGAACAAGTAGGAGACAGTAAACCAGAAAATGCAGTAGGGGTTTTTGATGTGTTAGATTCAGAAATTTTCACATGGTATTAGAGTGATTGTAGATCAAGGAGGATTGAAGACACTAGCAGGAGAAATATGAGGATTTGCAGGAGTGAAGCCGCTGTCCCGAGAGACAAAGCTGTTCCAAATCTAAAGAGGCAAGAGGAGGAGTGATGCATAGGCTCATGCAGAGCCTGTGTCAGCATTTTGAGCCAGGAGGGAGAGCCAGCGTAGAGGCAGAGAAGGGGCAGATCATGCCTACGTAGTGCCTAATCATCTTTCTCAGTGAGGAAGGATTGATGCTGAGGCCAGGGGGAGCTGATCCAACTCTCACAGTGATTGTGCAGAGCCAGAAGGGCTCAGATTCTTCAGTTGCCGGCGCTAAGGGAGATGTGCAGATTGAGATTTGAGGAGCTAGTGGGACGTTGTTTCTGTCTGAGCCAAACAGTGTCTAAGGAGACGAAACCAAGGTCGAGGGAAGCACTCCCTCAACGGATTTCTAGTCAAGAAATACAGATCCGATTTGTAGCAGCCAAAGGGGATTGGAGAGGAGTGATTCGACAGTTGGCCGATTTCCAGGAGGGAAGTCGAGACTCAGAGGAAGTCTAGAAGAGGAGCAGAGATGGCAATGAATGGATTGAGGGATCAGGACATATTGGACAGGGCTTCTAATTTTGTCGTCTGGAAGGCTAGGTTCTTGGCAATCCTAGATAAACATCGCGTCAAGGACTATGCCTTAAAAACCGTAGCTGTCCCAGTTGATCTGAATGCTAATGAGAAGTATGAGGAGGCCAAGGGGAAGGCGAAATGCATGATCCTAGATGGGGTCAATAATCATGTCATACCACATATTGCTGAGAAGAGCACAAGGGAGATGTGGGAGGCACTGACCACCTTATACAAGGGCTCTTCTGTGTAGTGGAAGATGTTATTGGAAAATCAACTGAGGTCATATCAGATGTAGAAAGGAGAGGAGATAGATCACTTCCTCCTCAAGTTGCAAAGAATTCACGACCAACTTATTTCCGTGGGGTCTACACCAGATCCAAAGTTTATGGTCAGGACTGCTCTGAATGCAGTCTCCGAGGACTGGGAGATGTTTGTCCAAAGCATCTTGGGCAGAGCGACTCTACCTAGTTGGGAGAAGATGTGGGCAACTCTTCGACAGGAAGAAATTAGGAGGTTAACCAAGGTGGGGAGTAGTAGTAAGGGAGTTCAAGTCAAGAAAGAGGAGGATGCGGCTCTAGCATCTGCAGGACATCAAGGGAAGAGAAAGAAGGACATTTCCAAGGTCAAGTGCTTCAACTGTGGGGAGCTGGGACATTATGTATCTCAGTGCCCCAGGAAGAAAGGAAAGGGAGAAGCTTCAGACTCAAAGGCAGCTCTAGCAAAGGCGGAGAAGGATGTCGAGATTGATGATGATTGTGCCATGAGTGCTTATGCACCTCTAGAGAAGAGGTGGGGTGACATCGAGTTGTACTCAGGAGGACTACAAGCAGGGGCATGATCCTTGAGGTGCCCAAACTCTTGGATCACATCTGGCTACGGGAGCCCTTAACGACAGTAGCGTGATGATAGGTGTCGGGTGGAGCAAGGTGTGATGGAGCAACAAGGCAGTGCTATAGTGTAGAAATTTGAGGCAACGCAGTGGAGGTTACAACAGTTCGAGAGGCACAAAGGTGTTTGTAGTAGGGCAATGGCAGCAGAGGGAGCACAGGATAACAACAGAGGTAGCTTCGACATCACGAGGCTTCCAGACTGACTGGGATATCAATGTTTGGGTGAAGTCAGTTACTTACTTCTCGGTAGCTGAGTTGCAATGCAGCAGTTAGCAGTGGCAGTGATATGGGCAACATGATACAAGTTGAGAGGGAGCTGCAGTATAGATGTAGCAATGGCAGTGACAGTGTCATGGGAAGTAGTACAGGAAGCAACTGTGCAGGGGATTTGAGGTAGCAGGCCAAGCATCAACACAGGTACTGATGCAGAAGATACATTACTAGAGCACATTCCTCGCTAAGAGGGAGTGTTGAGTTTTGATAGCATCAGATGTGCTCTAGCCAAGAAAATTGGTGGAGAGGCTAAGGCAAATGAGATCTGCAAGACCCAGAAATCGTTTGGGAAAATTCCACCTCAGATGGAGAGATATTAAAATAATTAATATTTTTAATGAGACCCTAAGTCTAAACATAGGAAAATTAAAATATTAATGTGTATTAATACAATATGGGTGAGAAAGTTCTAAATAACGAGGATCAAGCCAGATCTAATCTTAGATGTTGATTAGGGACTTAATCTCGGCCGTTGAATCGTCAACATGAAAAGTATAAGAGGAGGCTTGAGGGTCAGTTGGAAATACACCAAGACACCAAGAGAGATTAGTCAGTTCGATTTTATGGGGTGAGGTTTGCTGAGGAAAACGAACAAGTGATCAGTTGCAGTGAGGGGCAGTTCAACAAGAGGCCGAGGAATACATATCAGAGACGCAGGGGAGTGCTGGAAGAGGCAGTGCAAAGTCTAGGAAGGCTAACGCAGAGGCAGCAAGGGTTGATGTAGAGGCTAAGGAGGCCTGCGCAGAGGGCCAAAGGAGCTGACGAAGAGGCCATAGAGGCTGATGCAGCTGGCTTCAGACGCTGCACTGAGGTGATTCAGTGAAACACAATGACAGATGATTGGTTGACGCAGAGCCAGAGAGGATGATGTAGTTCCAGAGAGTGCGTGGAGCAACTTTCGCTGTCCAACACAAGTTATAGCCAGAGTCACTGTGGGATTGTTCATCCGGTTGCCGAGCCGAAATATCTGTCTCCGGATAGAGGTATTGCTGCTAAGGAAATTCTTTGAAGGGCGAGCCATTTCTGGCACCCTAGTTGTATTCAGAATCTGCTTAATAATAAAGCCCTCTATATACTGCATTGATTTTCTCGCATTGGGTTTTTCTGGGGACAATTGTCCAAAACTAACGGTGTCCCTTGTGTTGTCTCAGTTTATTTTAGTTGTTGATCTGTATATTTGTGAATGCTGCATTTGTGTTTGCTTCGATATTTATGCATTTAAATAACTTATTAATGCAAAGAACAAGTAGGAGATAGTAAACTAGAAAATGTAGTAGGGGTTTTTGATGTGTTAGATTTAGATTTTTTCACAAGAAATAATAAATGGGTCTGCAAGGGTAAATGTGCCCTCAAAAATGTAAATTCAAGTTTCATTAGCAGATTGGTTTAATTAATCATGCATTTAAACATGATTAAATGATGCAATAAAGTTTAAATCGTAATTTTTACCTATGATCGAGGATTGACAAGACATCTTGTCGCTTTCACAAAAGTTTGAGTGCTTTTGCACAGTTAAGATCTTCCCCGCCCAGATCAATGACGGGGAAGCCATTTTGCACCCCTCAACTTTTTTCACGTTAACAACAGGGGGGGTCCGAATAGAGGTATCGCTTTTCATGGGCCCCATGTGATGTGGCATCCTATTATCAATTCAGCCCCCCCGTCCACCCCCCCCCCCACTCGAAACCATATACCACCCACGCCCCCCCTCCGAAAACTACCTAACCCTTTCCTTCTTGCCAACGTCTATTTACCCCTGATCACATCATTTGCTCCACTGCGTCTCTACTCCCGCGCCTTCCTTACACACTTACACGTCAACTATTTCCACATTATCTCCCACTTCCATATCTCCTACTGCCTCCATATCATATGTTCGTTTCATGATCAGTTAAAACTATGTTTTTTTATATAGCATAATAAATTAAAACATGTTATGAAAACAAATGAAAATGAATTTTCAAAAACTGTTTGTTGCTAACATCCTCATGTACAAAAACTTCTCTCATTTTTCTAACCACTGTTATATTTTGGGAGATTCGGATGAAGCTTTGTAGGCATATTTTCCCGAATTTTCTTGTTTTTAGTCAGTGTTTTCAAATGCGGTTTCTGAGCAGGTGGAAATGAATTTTCAAAATCATAAAGAGGTTTTTGTTTCTAACATTCTCATGTACAAAAACCTTTCAGTTAATTTGGGATATACAAAGGGATCATTGGACCTTATTTTTCAGAATTTCGGGAGGAAAAAGCTCATGGACAGTTAGTGACTTGGATGCCACCTCATCAAATAAGAGTTGCAATCAATTTCAAATTACTCTTCTTTACCACTAGAATGCCTAGAAATAGTGCCAAAACTCTTCCAATAGTTCTAGTTGCCTTTATTTGTGTTCTATTTTTGTAATATAGTTTTCAGATATTTGTAATAACTCTTGATATTTTCTATCAAGATATTTTGTGAAGAAATTGTATAAATACTTCATCAATTGAGGTGATAGTGGTTGACTTTGATGCCAAGGATCTTGATTTTGTAATAACTTATATTATAAGATTTCTAATGAAAGCCTTCCAGCTCCAATTTATGACAAAATTTGTGTTTGTAGTATGTCTTTCTAGTGTTTCCATAACTTGTTTTCTGCACATGTTCAAAGTATTATAGAAGATCTGGGTAAGAATAGATTGGATTTCAATCTCTCTGAATCCCCTGCAAATTAATAATCATTTAAAGAGATTAGTATATTGGACTATCTGTCTGAGTTAACTCTTCTTTGAACTGATTTTATTGGTTGTCCTTCTATCTTCTCTTGAATATGTTTTGTTGGGCTGTAGAAATCTTCCACACGCATCCAAATTTCCCTAGTTGTTAAGTAGTCAAGCTAACTACTCAATTATTAGGGATCTCCTTACATTCTTCTATCATAATCTTTGAAAAGCTAAGTCATTCTGTTAGGTTGGAAGATGACACATTCAGAAGGGACCCTGTGAAAGAGGCCTTTAATCATGAATAGGGATTGTCATTGATCGGCAACCACCCCCAATTAAAACCATAAATCTGGCCATCGTGCTTCAAAGGCTGCTATTTAGTGACAGGTGAACAACGTTAAACAAAGCCTCGTAACAACTGAGGGAGCCCCCTCTAGTTCAAGGGCCAGCTTGAACCTAAAGGCTGGTTGAGTTGGTTTCCTGACATAGTTTTTGTAGCCAAGGACTGCCTACGGGAAACACGTACAACATTTGGCGCCGTTGTCAGGGAGCGAAGTAACAAAGTGATCTTTCTCCAGAGAACGATAAAGATTAGATGTATTCCTTGCTAGTGAACAAGGAGTAGGCATTTATTATTGGTTGCATTGCTTTCACATGGCAATGTGCTTTGTCAATAAACCCACTCCTCACTTGGTTACATTGGAACGCAGATTACACCTAACAGTGTAAAGTTTTTCAGTTCAGTTAAATAGAGATGTGCAGGATTGATTAGTTATTTTCAGATTTAGTGTGCAATAGATCAATAGTGGTTTCAGTTATGTTTCAAGTTTGCAGTATCAAGTTTGGTTTGGTTGAGTGCAATGACTTTCAAGGGATCAAAATGAGTAAAATTATTGTTGATTGACTCCTTAAGCCGATGAATTAGGTACTCTTGTGCTTATTTTCATTTGCAATGTCAAGTCTTTCACTTCAGTAGTTTTCAGTTTTCAGATTTCAATGTGAAAGAGTCTCTGGATTAGTGCAGGCAATATGGTTTCAGATTGCAGCTTCAGGTCACAAGTTTACAGTATGAATCCATGCCCAACACATAAGGTAGATGGTTTACTAGTTCCCTGCATCCCACAGGGGGAGGCAGCCCCATTGGAGCCGATATTGTAACATGATTAATTTTGATAATTTTTATTTTTATAAAAGAGGGTATAAAACATAAAAGTAAAATAAAACAAAAGAATAAAAAATGATGAAAAGAAACCCCATGAAAAGAAAAGAAAATGTATTAGTGAGCAAGCCAAAATGCCATTAGAAATAAGTTTTGTTTGTCATACAATTTAATCATGATTAAACAATTTTAAATTTTATGTATTTAGATAAGGGAATAAATTAAATCATTAGTCAAATTTCATCGAAATTCGCTAATAGAATAGGTTTTAGTAGTTTAGAAATAATAAATGGGTCTTAACATTTGTCTTCAATCAAATTTACATTAATATTTTCAGCTCCGACTGAAGGAAGCTCCAACTTGAAGGATGCTCCAACACCTTCGTTCACCAGCTCCAACTGGAAGGACACTCCAACGTCCTAGTTTACAGGGTCTGATCTGTAGGATGCTCCCACACCTTGTTTACCAGTTGCAACTGGATGGATACTCCAACACCCTATGCAAGCTCTAACCTGCCCTAGCACCACCCTACCACCTTGAAGTGTTCTTAGGCTCAAACTTGAAGGAGACTACACTCTCCTTCCTTGCACCACCTTGCCACTCTGATCAGCTGATGGACCAGGTTTCACAATTTTCAAATTGGATCCACTTGCGCTAACAAATTGCGACACAACTTTTGCTCAACGATAAAATACCAAATCTACACTCAACAACCAATCTGTAATACAAACTCTACGCAAACTGAATTTGCTACTGCTTAATGTATTCATCAAACCCTAGCTTCACTACTCATCTCTCTGCAAACTTGCATAAATAATTCTGCCAAATCACTTTTCAGCATCTTTCAATGGTCATCATCATGCATATTAGCCTCTGCAACTAATCTATGGTCAACAAACAATTCTTATTAGACCATCAAACCTTTCTATATATTAATACAATCAATCGCTAGATTTCCTGCTTACAATTTACTGCAATACAACATCTTTCCTATCTCAGCATTACAGCTATATACTACAAAACCTAGCTCAACATCATATCCTCAAGCAATTGACTGCAACCATTAAACTCATACAAATATTGTAGAATCCTGGTATCTTTGTTTAGGCAAAAACCCTAGCTCAATGTGCCTCTGTCAAACTCTTAGCAATAACATGCTACAAATTGCAAACCCTATCACAAAAGGCTGCTAAATACATCAGCCTAGCAGTATCAATACTTTCCAATCACAAACAAAGTTCGGCAATGTAAGTGTCCTCATACGAACAAAATTCTGTAATAGTGACAACTTAGATCAAACAGTGCCACTTTAAAGTTCCAAAACCACACTGTCATATCTCTGCATAATAAGATCTGGCTAGCGGAGGCTTAATCATAGGCATCGGTAACATAGAAATCTCAATTTACCCTTGATACTTTGCTAAATTTTGGAACTGAACTCTGCTTATGATGACAACCAATGTGCATTTACTAGCTCTCAATTCACTATCAAACCATACATAAATATCTCAAGCATATAATATTCAGTTTCTACAAGATGAGAGAAGGATAAACAACAACACATATGTCCAATTCATAAGTGAACTCTGTTCAAATAAATAAGCCTCTGTCCTACATACTGATTCTTGCAGCAAGGTCTTAGATCCAAACAAGGTCTTAGATCCAAACAAACTGTCAATTTCGCAGTTAACCCTGCAAGACCACTGTGAATGGTTACATGCTCAAACCAGCTCTGTTCAACATAGTATTTATCTTTCTGCATATCAATAACATTAAGTACAAGCCTCTGCAATAGTTTCTTAGCTGCATATTTAGTCACAGTTAGACTGACAACCTCCCTGGCAAACTCTATTACATTCTCAGCACTTCATCACAAGTTCAATGTTACAGCCTGTAATCTTGAACAATATAGAATCTACCTTAGATCAACCAAATTTGACCATGAGTACAGAGTCAATCTGATTCCGCGCAGCAATAAAAATGAAGCTACAACGATAAGCCCTATTTGATCAAGCATCGACCTTGCTTATGACAATTACAACATTTGATTCATTAAGTTTGGTCCATTGGCTTCTCTACATTGTCAGGACTGTTTATGCTACTGTCCAAGGCTGGTCGTTGTAATTTCACACTCCAATTTTAGAGGGGAGCTTCGAGCTAGTGTTTAGGGCATTTTTCAGAGCGGAGGTAGCGGGGGTGGAACCACTGCAAAATCCCTGACATATTTTCGCATATCCATCAGAGTGCGCCCAATGGTCGTCAAAGTCAACTCTGGCGTAGATTACAGAGGCAATCTGTATATGAATATAGCAATGGAAAATAGCAATGGAACAGAGAGAAGAATATGTCAATGGCCAACTAAAGAAAAAGTACGGGGTTGCTTTTATTAGAGGAATTCACGTTCTATACGTTAGTACTTCCAGACGGACCCGTGGACAAATTCCGATGATGTCAATAGACTAAATAAATACGCCACTTCTGATGTCAGAATAATTGGAAGAATAGGTCGCTCATCAATGAACCAAAACAGAGAAACTCCTCGCTCAGAAAATTTTAGGGACGATTACAGAGTTATTTCACACCAATCGAATACAATTTCACCGTATATAAATAGTTTTGGAGGGGCCAGCTTATACAGACGATCGACCATTTAATTCGATGTTGATGAATCGCTGTGTAGGGCCAACATCATGGCCTCAAAATGTTCAGAGCAGAAATTCGAACCAACTGCAAAAGATCATAAGATCCCAGCGAAGACTATCAAACAAAATTATAGCTCATACATCCAGAATTTCGACATGGTCTTAAACACGCTCAAAGTAAACCCAAGGCATAAAGAAATAAACGTTGAGCCCATCCATTCAGAATTTTCAATCACTCCATGGCTGAGAGGTAAGTATATAATCAAACGTTTTTTAGCTTGCGTTTTCGAAAGGTATCAATGCCATTATATAGATTTTGGGGAGGCATTTAGAGAGAACCGAAGTAGGCAAGAAAAGGAATTCAAAATTAAAATAGAGCCAAAATCCCCTTTTTAAAATTTAAATATTTGGACCATAATAATTTTGCAATTTTTGTTCTTGACGTTTTCCTCTAAAATTTGACCATAATAAATTAAATTTTAACTCATTTCTTTTCTTATGATATGTGCCATTAATCTCGCCAATATAATGTTACCACACCATTCATCTGTGTAGGATTTTGACCACAAGTTGGGTGCATCATTTTTGAACAACCATATCTTTCAAATGGCAAGGGTTTTCATGGCATGCCATATACCATTGGAATTGGAATGACGAGGAGCATCAACTAACGATGGTCATGGAGGCAAATTCACTGATCTTTGTTCTAAAAAAATCTTCAACAAGTGTGGGGCTATTTGGAGTTTCAAGGGATTTTCGGGTTTTCAGTCATTTGGAGATGCAAACCAAACAAATATTAAGAGCATTCAAGACCTGAAGTTGGCATCAATGACAACACAATTCAAAAATCTTCCATTTTTCATTGATGACAACACGTACTCCCCCTGTGATTATTGCTTCCCTTGACTTCGTGCTTTTGATCCTCTTGACATGTTTTCTCTCTCCCTTGTGTCTCCCCTTGACAAACTTCCCGTTTTTCTTTTCCTGTAACGTACCTTTACTCCCCCTGAAAAAATGCCTTCCTTTCTCTTCTTGCAATAGACTGCTTCTCTTCCTTTGCATACTATGACTTGCCACAAATGAGACCTTCAACAATTCTGCTTGTTGGCATTATGGCTAATGTGTTGTCCTTGATGGAATCTTGTTTGGTATAAATGTATTTGATGTCAACATGATGATAATATGATGATTGTGGAACTAATGCAAATATAATGAATATTGGTATAAATGTTACAAAGGACATGGACAAAGAAATGTCAGTACAATTACAAATGGATGACAAAAGTGAAGTTTGAGAAAATATACGTGGTTCTTGTGAAGAAGGGTCACGTACATAAATAGCTCTTGTGACTAAAAGTCGCGTACATAATCCGAACCATGGAACTATGGATACCAGAGGCCATTACCTTGGTATTTTCCCATATTAGTCGTTGCGACAATGTTTATTTGATCCTATCAACAAATGCTAAAAACATTACCAAAGAATTTACCTAAGGTACTGGTTGAGGAAAAAGTTATATAAGGAGATAGAGATTAAGGTTGGTGTGTCGAATAAACCAATGCTCTCTGTGTGTTTCGTGACATGGACTAACCGCCTTTCATGGATCCTTATTTCTGGTGATGCGATCATTGACTAACACCTGCATGTTTTGGTTTAACAACTCTCAGCAAGTGGTATTGGAGCGTAGGTCACGAGTTCGATACACACTTGACTCACATTTGAGGGGAGATTGTGTTAGGTCCATATAATATTAGTGATTACCCCATTACTATTGTAGTTGTATCCCTTGTTAATATTGTTGTGCCCCTATTGTCCCCATATTCTTATTACTGTACCCCATAGAATCCCTTTATTGTTATTTTTGTGCCTTTATATTATTATTGTTAGGTCGGCTTGGTTATATTGTGACTCCTTAGACTCCTATATATAGAAATGAGGTTTTGTCATTTGAATCATCCAAGAATTGTTCATTTATGTAATGTAAAGGAGGTTGCCCCCTCGAAGAGGCTGAATTTTAAGGCGTTGATATATCTTTTCTATCTTTTGTGAGTTGGTTTCATAACATTTGGTATCAGAGCTTTGAATTCTAGGGTTTCGCTGCTCCAAACAAGTCATCGTGGCATTTGCGCTATAACTTTTTTTCTGTGACGTTTTAGATGCTACAAAAAAAATCCATTTGATAAGAAATCGTGTTGAACCTCAGGTCCGAATTTCAGAGTTTTTCGCGCAATATTTGCAGATATATGATTTGAGGAAATCAATGTTTTGCAGACTCCTGAATTACATTTCAAATAGGTGACCTGGGGAAAATAGTCATAACTTTTGTTTTGAGCATCACATTGAAATTTCGTAAGAAGTTACAAAAGGAGGATAGACTGTAGTTTCTTGTGTATATTTTTCAGATCCTAAGGTCGAAATAGTGACACGTGGCACTTCATACAAGTTCGCTCTTCTGAAAAGGTATATAATCAGGGCATCTTGGGAGATTGTGCATAACTCTTTCTTGGAGAATCTAAATTTGATCAGACTGGTGGCATTGGAAAGAGGACGCAGAGGGTTACTGCAGGTCTCAATATCATAACTGGAAGATTTGAAATTATAGAGATACATCAGAGGCAATGTCAAGCTCCTACAAAGTGAAAGGAGGTGTGTAGATTTTTTTAAATTTTTGCTTAATCTTGGTTTGAAAAAATATTTTGAAGGAATTCAAAGGGCATAGTATAGCATTATTATCAGTAACTGATGCCCTGAGGAAATAAAATGCAAACACCTAGTAAGCAACTTGAAAGCTCTAGCATGACTTATGAAGAAGAGGAAGAAATGCAACATGATATATCAGAATTACGAGATCAAGTGCAACAAATGTCACTCACACAAAAAGTAACCTTATCTAAGATGGATGGTTTAAAGAAAGATGTAGAAGCTAAGACGAATGACGTGGAAGCTAAGATGGACGATTTGAAGATAGATTTGAAGACAGACATGGCAGATTTGAAGACATATTTGACAAATTTTCTACAAGAAATATTCACTAATGGTGAAATGGTAGTAAAGGAAACTCGTGATGAAAAAAATAAATGTTATTCATGATTTCATAGACTCTAACATTGGATCTAAGAACCACATTATTCCAAAAATCGATATGAGGAAGTTTGATGGCAAGGATCCCACAACATGGATACTACAAATGGAGCAATTTTTCGATCTCAATAATGTGCAAAACACACAAAAGGTACGTATTGCCACTTTATATTTGGAACCAAATCAGTTTGTATGGTATCAATGGCTTTGCTTTCGTAAACAAATTGTCACTTGGACAATTTTTACAGAAGAATTGACAGCATACTATGAGAATACAAAAAGCAACACTTTTTTTAGCCAACCGATAAGTCTCAAACAAAAGGGTTCGATGATGGATCACATTGAGGACTTTCAAAAATTGAACATAAGGGTAGAAGATATTCCAGAAGAGCATAGGATTGATGTATTCATAGGGACTTTAAAGGATAATATCCAACATGAGGTTTGCCTTTGAGAACCTGATTTATTAGAGAAGGCATTCAGGTTAGCAAGAAAAATGGAAAGCAAAATTATGACAACCAGGAAGCCTAACACTCACAACTATAAAGATGGAAGTGTTGTTGCCCCTAGCCTTCCACAACCTATAAGGTTGACACCACAACAATTGGAAAAAAAGAGAGCAAAAGGGCTTTGTTACAGTTGTGATAGCAAATACATTAAAGGTCATAAGTGTGCTGAGAAGAAATTATTCTACATAGGCTGTGAAGAGGAGGAAGAAAATGAACAAGAAATGTCAAAAGAAGAGGATATACTCCAGGAACGAACCCTAGATAAAGAAGTAATAAATCCAACCATATTTTGTAATGCATTGGCTGGAATTACCACTCCTCAAACTATTAAAATAGAAGGACATATAAAGAAGAAAAAGGTAATAGTGTTGATTGATTTAGGAAGTACCCACAATTTTATTCATTGTAAGATAGCAAAAGAATTCAATTGCTTCCTATATCCAGCATCAGAGTGTCAAGTAATGGTTGCAAGTGGAGGAACGATAAATTGCTTTAGAAAGTGCCATAATATCAAGCTATCCATGGGAGAATATGTATTGAGTAGCCCAATGTTTTCCATTCCAATGGGAGGTGTTAATGTTGTACTAGGAGTCCAATGGCTACAATCCTTGGGTATAATAGCTTTTAATTTTCAAGAACTTTTCATGAAATTTTTTGCGGAAGAAAAGGAAGTTGAATTAAGGGGTAATCCAGGGAAACTGTAAAAGATAATCAACTCTAACGGTATGACAAAGCTTCTAAAAAAGGAACAAAGAAGTGTAATTGCACAATTATGTTCGCTAGATGTTTCCACACCGAAATCATCTATTTCTCAAGATCTCCAAAAAGTCCTGAACAATCATTCCAAGGTATTTGAGACTCCCAAAGGTCTCCCACCTATTCGTGATCATGATCATGATATTCATCTGATTCCAAGAAGTGTTCCTCCAAACATCAGGCCATATAGATATCCCTATGCCCAAAAGAGTGAAGTTGAACGTATGGTTGCAGAAAATGCTAGAGTCTAGTATAATTCAACCTAGTCAAAGTTCTTTCTTTGCTCTAGTAGTATTGGTGCACAAGAAGGATGGATCATGGCGCATGTGTCCGGATTATAGGGAGCTCAACAAGCTCACTATTAAAGATAAATTTCCCATTCCTATCATTGATGAATTACTAGATGAATTGCATGGATCAATTTACTTCACCAACTTGGATATTCGTTCAGGATATCATCAAATCAGAATGAAGACTCAAGAAATTCCAAAAAAAACATTTAGAACTCATGAGGGTCATTATGAAATTTTGGTCACGCCTTTTGGCCTTACCAATGCACCTTCAACATTTAAAGGTTTGATGAATCCATTTTCAAACCATTCCTTAGAAAATTTGTGTTAGTATTTTTTGATGATATACTAATCTACAAAAAGTCTTGGAAGGATCATGTTGAACATGTTGATAGGGTGCTACAATTATTGGAGGAGAAACAATTATATGCAAAAAGCTCCAAATGTTTCTTTGGAGTACAAGAGGTGGAATATCTGGGTCATATTGTATCTCATGAAGGTGTTAAGGTAGACCCTAGCAAAATTAAAGCCATTAAGGAATGGAAAATCTTCACATCCATAAAGCATCTACGAGGATTTCTCGAGTTGACAGGGTATTATCACAAGTTTGTTAAGAATTATGGGAGAATAGTAGCACCTCTAACAACATTATTGAAGAAAGATGCATTTTTTCATGGACT
>APFE030225673.1:165424-189241 GCA_000404065.3 Pinus taeda | reverse complement strand
GGTATAACACTTCCTTCCGTACAACAACAAAAATGACCCCATTTATGGCACTTTATGGATATCAGCCACCATCCATCACATCATATTTAAGAGAAAATTCTAAAGTTCAAGCAGTGGAACATCACATCGAGCATCAACAACAAGTCCTCCAACTCTTGAAGGATAACCTCGTGTTGGCGTAGAATAGAATGAAACAACAGGCAGATCAACATCGCAACGAAAGAAGTTTTGATGCAGGTGATTGGTATTCCTATGGCTACAACCATATAAACAAATGTCCCTCAAGCAAGCTAAGAATAATAAATTATCACCAAAGTATTATGGTTCGTACAAGGTGTTGCAAAAGATTGGTACTATGGCATACAAATTGGAGCTTCTTGCAGCTTCTCGAGTGCACTCAATTTTCCATGTTTCATGTTTAAAAAAGGTGATAGGCGACAAGCTACCAGTTCAAACAATATTGCCGGGACTTGAGAATGAAAGAAAAATTATATTGGAACCGGAAGCAGTCATAGAAACAAAAACTTGACAGCTAGGAAATCGATCAATTTCGGAGTATCTAAGTGGAAGAACTTATCTGCTGAAGATTCCACATGGGAGGATGAGAATTTTATACAAAAGCATCCAGAACTACTCAAGCATCGAGGACAACATTTTTTATAAAGGAGAGAGGCATGTTAGGTCCCTATAATACTAGTGATTACCCCATTACTATTGTAGTTGTATCCTTTATTAATATTGTTGTGCCCCTATTGTCCCCATATTCTTATTACTGTGCTCCATAGAATCCCTCTATTGTTATTTTTGTGCCTTTATATTATTATTGTTAGGTCGGCTTGGTTATATTGTGACTCCTTAGACTCCTATATATAGAAAGGAGGTTTTGTCATTTGAATCATCGAAGAATTGTTCGTTTATGCAATGTAAAGTAGGTTGCCCCCCTCGAAGAGGCTGAATTCTACAACGTTTATCTATCTTTTCTATCTTTTGTGAGCTGGTTTCATAATAGATTGTTGGACGTTGGATAAACCAACATTCCCCATGTGTTCATGACATAGACTAACCGCCTCTCATGGATCCTTATCTTTGGTGATGCCTGTAGGTTTTGGTTTAACAACAATCATGATTTCCAACAAGGTGTATAGGTGTGCACTAGGGAGTAAGGATTCCTGTCTGACAATGTTTCTTAGGTTGATTGAGTTGTGAATTGATATATTGATAAATTATGATGATTAGGTATGGTTCAATGATCTGTGATTAGTTCAGTACTTGATTCAGTGAGTGGGTCAGTGCTACAATGATTCAATTAGCCAAATGATTCAGTGTTCAGTGATTTGAGATCTATATGCGGGTTTTAGGCAGAGGAAGTGCGTATATACGTTGGATCTATTAAGAACAATCACACACACACACACACACTCACACACACACACATATATATATATATTGAAGTTCACTTCTTCTAGTTAACTTTTGTATTCAATAGCTTTATGCTTCAGAGATTCAGTTGGTTTATAGTGCCTCAGTGATTCAAATTCAATATTTCAGTTTGAAATATTGGTTTGGGCTTATTGTTGGTGTGGTTCCAATGAGAAAATTTGATGAAAGGTGACCTATAGGTTGTTTGCTGATTGTTTGATAAATGGATCCAGTGTGAAACATTCTGAAACGTGGTCCAAAAGGTGTTGAGGGTTGTTGTTAGCATGAAAATTCTTAGTAAGTGTACCAAAAATGTTTCAATTAAGTCACTAGTGACAAGTGACCCTAACAACAAAATATGATTGTTTATGCTTCAGATCTGCAATGAAAAAAGAAGAGAAACCCTAAAACAAAAGATCATATGCAACCAAAAACATATAACAACGAAAATGAAAGTGTAGCAACCCAATAGATCATATGAATAGACAAAGTTTATTAATGTAAATGAAACACCTAGTGAGGAGAACTTATAAATTTGGGTCTATAGATCCCCCTCCGTGGGATGGGTCCTTTTGATGTCCTTGTGCTTCAATGTTCCATTTCTCTATCTCAATCTTGCGATGGGCAAAAAACAAAAATCACTTGAAATCAAGTGGGAGCTCAAATGTGATAAGACGATAGTGGTGACAATGAGAATGATCAAAGTGAAGAATGAATTGAAAACCCTCTTATTTATAATAAAATATAGAGTTAAATTAGAGATCGGAAAATAATAAAATATTATTGACCAAATCAAAATCTAGTCGTTAGGAATACTTTATTAAATTTTTTGGAGAGGGAAAAGATATCCAAAATGGTCAAATATCTTTATTTACAAAGTGGTTGAAGTTACTAACAAATACAAATGATTTATTAATCACTTTGTGAGAATTAAGAAAAATGTGAATTTGAAATAGTTATTAAATAATGGTTTAGCAATTATTCCAAAAATAAAAATAAAGAATAATAAATAAATAGTGATTTATTTAATTATTCTAAAGTAATTAAGTGAAAAGGTGTTAAGAAATAATTATTAAATAACATTTTAATAATTATTTCTAAATAATATTAAATAAATAATGATTTATTTAATTATTCTTATGGGGTTTTGAATTTAAATGAAAAATAATTTAGGAAAAATGGTTTATTAAATTATTTCTTATGGTGAAAGTGGCTTTACCATATTAAAATCATTCTACATAGTGTATTTTGATCCACCTAGTAAGAAATGGCTAGGTGGTCATATTTTGGTGATAACAGATTTCCCCCCATGTAAGAGCGTCAGGAGAAAATCGTATGACCAAAATACATTGTAGGTTGCACTTTCACAAGACACCAAAGGGTAGTCATAGAGGGAGAGAGAGAGAGTTGAAGTAATGCAAGGAAGGACTGAAAATGGAGGGGGTGAGACCTACTAAAATGATATAATTCTCTTTTTATTTTGGAGTACATAATCTCAAATGAAGCAGGGGTGGCATACCCAAACCCACCGAGATAAATGAGTACAAATAATAATGATGTTCCCAACAATGTGGGCATGAGCTACAAAATACATGATACATGACATGCTGGCATCAATGGGCCAGACAATGGTACAATGATATAATGAGTTCCATATACATAATATGCCTGGAAAATAGGGACCATGATTGAATACAATAACATCTGTTGATATGAGTACATGAGACATAATGCCCCTCAAGCTAACATGGTCAGGGGGATTACAACTGAAGAAGCCTTGTTGAACAACAAAGGACTCTGAAGATTTGAATGGATCATCTGAATGAGACATGCATGTTGTGGGAACTGCAAGCAACGAGAACCAAGCTAGTCAAATATACAAAATTGCATTTGAGGCTGGATCATGAGCTGTTGGAATTAGTGCATGTGGGGGGCTAACTGAAGGGCCACCCCCTCGTGAGGTTTTGAAATATCTCTCACATGCCTGAGAAATATTGGTACAATCTGTTGGATCGCTGGACCATCAAGTGTACGATTCTTGATCTCGTGATAATGAGTTGGAGTCGAGCACATGAGAAACAACCAAGTCAAAAGGAAATGATGATTCCCTATGATTGATATGAGGCACTGAACAATGATGAAGGTTGTAACTAAGGTACATTGCCCTTGAAACCACTCTCCTAGAATAAATGTGTCGAAGTCGACAGAAGAGGGCCTGCTAGAGTTGAGGCAATGAGGATTCATCAACAAAGGCATGAGGATCATAATAATGTGATTGATGGACTGGCACCATGGATGATGATGGAAGAAGAGAAGATGAGAGATGCACTGACGACTTCCCTTGTCAGAGCATAATATGCATGGTTGACCTGGCAGCGATTGACTTGATTTCGGAAGGGATGGTCAATTACTCAGACGAAGGCTTTTCAAAGATAGAGCAGTATAGCTAGAGGCAAAATATGAGAAAAATGGAATGAATGTGACACAAAGATGGATGATACACTGTAATAAGACTCGATGGGACTCTGAACAGACTCCATGGATGCAAGGGTGACTCATCTTTGATGCTTTTAACAAGGGTGACTCGATGATGCTGCCACATGGGAGAGGCCCAAAGGGGACCATGAAAACATGAGTAAATAGTGGTTACTCATGACAGAACTTGACACTTAAGTCAACAAGTGCAAAGGCAAACTGATACTAAAGTACATGTGACTCATATGAAGAGATCCGGTTTTGAGGGGTGGAAAAGTGAGACCTCATAGAAAAAATGGCTTCTTGGTGAAGTTTCAAGTTACCAAAAACAAAAAAAAACCCATTATAGAACTTGGTGAGAGATTTCCAATGGTGCTAATGGTTTGTTAAATCGAGCTACAGTTTGGTTGCAAGAGGCGACAAAAAACTATGGTTTTCCCTATAAAAGGGCTTCTTGCCCCCAAATGCAATTCATTTGCATAGTGAGCTATTGGAGAATTTGGAGAGAAGAAGGTCCTAAATCTTGGGGAGCTCATAGCGGACAAACCAACCATTGGAATTCAGATCTGCGACTTTCAAGTAGGCGACCTAACCTTATTTATCAATTTTAGTGGATTGAAATTTCACATTAGGGTTTCAGTTGATTGGAAAAAACCCATGCTCTTCCTCATGGTTGCAACATTTATTTTGGCTATTTTCTGCACCCTAGAGTGCAAAAAAAGGGTGAAACACCCAATGTATTTTTTGGAGGAAAAACTACGCTTTGAACTTGAGGAAGAATTGGTGTTGGTGGGTCCTAAGAAGCTAAGGTTGGGTTTGAAACATGCATGTGATGACTTTGAATTGATAAAATATAGTGGTATTTTGCAGGTATGGCATAGTTAAAGTTGGTACGTGGTGGGCGGGGTGCAGGTGTTATTGACAAGCGTTCAAACCCGATTACTATCTCTTCTAATTCAGGGGGAATACCTTCATCAATCTCAGGCCGAATATCAGTAATCTATTATAAAGACTGACTGTTCTGTTGATTTAGTAGGGTCGCCAAATATCACCCCCAACCATAGCGGTCCCACTATTCTCTATATCGTTGCATATCGCAACCACCAACAAGTATCAAACCTTTAAACGACGCGATGCAACCTCCACCGTCTGATTAAGTCCCTAATCCGATGGTCAGCTCCTGGCTCGATCAATAAAGTTGCTTGGTGTTCCTCCGTTGTAGATCAAACCTCCAGTTGATCCGACGATTGATAGCGATTTCGGGCACACAAACTGCACGACCCTTAATCAAATTTTGGACCCGATGGAAATTATAAATCGCCAATGTAAAAAAGTTCGGGTCCGACCTCTCGCTTAACAACCGTTCACTTTTTCAACTTGAAATCCGTTGGATGATGAGGCCCGAGTGTTCTACGGCTTTCGTGATTTCACTAGCACGTAGGTTAGTTAATGAAATCAATGGTGTAGGATGACTGTTGTACGTCGCTCTTGCTTCAGGAGCTAACTCTTCCAACCCTCCGTAGTTGTAAATATAACGACAAGGGTTTTAAAACAATCACACTCAGACTAATTCTATCAAACCAAACATAAATTCAAATTACCTTTATAAATTCAGCCGAACCAGAATTGATGATAAACAGAGGATTATGGAGGAATGCACATCTCCGGGATTGACCAATTTACAGTGGAAATACACAGAGCTTAAGTTTCTGCAATTTTATTCATATAAGGCCAGACAAGCTGAATCAATTCCAATCAGTCCAAAAATCCTTGTTTCATCATTCGAAACTTACGTTAATACACTCCACTCTAACTATCAGATCCTTAAACATTGGATCGAATCTGCCTATTTTAGACAAAAATCAAATCTGAGCAATATCCTCTTGAAGGCTCTCAACTAAATCAAAACTATTCTAATTAATTACAGAATCATTTAATCCTAAATTCTAGCTCAAAATCCTATCTAGAAAGCTGGTAAATTGATGGCTAAAGGATCCCACTCATTTGCTTGTAGATTTGTTTGTGTTTTTGGAATAAGTTTGAAGCCTTTTTCCTCCAAGCCTCATGCTCTTGCATCAGTATGACAAGAATGATCTTTTGAAGTTCTTCGTACTGAGATTCAGGGGAATCAGGATGTCAGAGGGGCTTTGGCGCTATGTGGGTTGCTTAAGTTCTTGGAGAACCCATTGATGAGGGTGGGTGAGCCACTTTTATCTCGAATTGTGAGTTGCTAGGATCTTGATCAGGAGGCCTTTGTGATACAACGACATAGGATCAAAATAAAAATTTAGGACATATACTTTATGATAGGATTGCCACCCTTGGGGGTGGTAGGAGAGATTCATCCAATTTTGCTTCGTGGGAGGTATATTGGATAACTTGTGGACCGTCATTGTGTACCTAGTACTCGGGTGAAGGACACAAGAATTCAGATACAAGACTTAGAGAGACTTGAGACACGATCTATGGCCGTAACAATGGTGAGGATCTTAGGTAGTCATGCCTTCCACTGCATTTCTGGAGGGCAGATGATGCTGGTGGAGAGTGTGTTGGGAGGGACCTACTATGGGTGGGCCTAGATGTTGTTAACATCGTTGAAACACTAGTTGATTCTTTGCAGGAAACATGCCAATAATAACTTTTCATTTAGGACAATTTTATGCTCATTCTTCTTGAGAGGATCCCTACTATCTATCCACAGGTACAGATTCATGATGGGGGCCCACAGGAGCCCAGGATGCGCCATTGGGGGTAGATACTACGATGAGGTGGAGTGGGAGTCAGACGGGTGTTCTGACCTAATTTCTTCTCTCATTAGGATCAAATGCCATTTTACATAGACGACTATTTGTATAGTGGAATGAACTTTTAGGGGGATCCTAATCTACCACTACTGCCAGGACAAGCATGGGGCCCAGATGGTAAGTGATCGTTGTTATAGATTGGTTGCATGTATAGTTTAAAAAATATATGTATGTGGTACTAGTTTTAAAACTTATGACATGCAGATATAGCACTGGTGAGGCCGACAAGATATACGGGATGAGATGCAATGCCTAGGGTCGTAGATCAAACATGTTTGACATCACAACGAATATCAGATAGTGATGCATTAATGGAGGACCCCCATCATAGGTTCGACCTTCTACTAATCGAGGTGACAGATCATGGGTGGCGTGAGCTAGCAGATCAATATATAGAAGCATATACTAGTCTTCCCTCGGAGTGGCGAGGTATCACGAGGTGTATAACTATGGTCAGATAGGCAGTGTGAGACTTACGAGCTAGGGGACTAGACCCATTAGCACAGGATTCACTAGAGGGAAGCGATTAGTAATAGGGACATGTGTGCCCCCATTTTTGTATGTAACATGATATGGGTATGTCAAATGTATTTAGAGTAGTGGTCTCAAAACACTATTTATTGGATATTATGATACATAATATGGTTATGCATCTTTTTGTGACGATTGTGGTTCACCATTTGTTTATGTTATGGATGTCTCCTTGTATATGCTTGTGATAAATTCCGATATAGAATGATATTTGCAATGATATCTACATAGGTATTTTATACTCTAGGAACATAACTGAATGTAATGGATTCAAATTCATGTGCCAAAAGCTTAACTCATAGATATTTTCTAAATAGGACAGGATTACGTACATGATAAGCACCATTCAGTGGCATGACAAGTAACAAGGAATCAAGACAAACATGAAGGCGAATGATCACGAACTTGGTGGTATGAGTAAGGATACAATGACACAATTTTTGAACAAGGAACACAATGACTAGCACCAACTTTTTTTCATGGGAATTAGACACAGGTTGATTGTTAAGATTCTTACTAACATAGTAGATGACATGTTCATTTCCGGTTCTATATTATTTTATTAAGATGTTGGCAGCCAAATAGGTGGAAGTTGAGACATACAAGATGAAATCCCTCTAAAATTTAGGTGGGCTAATTAAGAGAGTGGAAGTGAGAACACGTTTGAGGGTGTCAAAATACTTTTGACCTTGATCATCCCAAACGATTGGAATGTTATATCGAAGGAGTATAGGAAACCCATGAGAAGTGGTGGCATAGTAGGAATAAATGGACAAGGAAATTTGGCTTTGTAGCTGGTGAAGGGTGTGAGGAGGAGGAAGTTCGAGAATGGCTTGAATTTTGAGAGGGTCAAGAGTGATACCATCTTTTGACCCAGTGAAGCCCAAAAGCCGTCCGACAGTAACACAAAAGACACATTTGAGGAGATTGAGGCCAATGTTATACTTGCAACATTGAAGTAAGATGGCATGCAAATCATTAAGGTTTTACGATCAGAGCTTGGAACGATTGGTGAGATCATCCAGATACGCAAGGATAATGTGAGCTAGGTCATGAAAACAATAGGATATGGCATACTGAAAAGTGTCCCCAACATTCTTTAAATTGAAAGACATGACTCTATAAGCAAGGGTTCCCTGGGTTCTAGTAAATGCGGTTTTAACTTGATCGACAAAGCAGATATGAATTTAATTGTACCCCGAGAATCTATTCATAAAGGAAAGGACCTCATGTCTCGCACACTCATCAATGATTTGGTTGATGAAAGGTGTGGGGAAATTGTCTTTGGGACAAGCTTTGTTCAGATTGCGAAAGTTCGTGTAGACACGAATGGTGCCTTGTTTCTTAAGAACAAGAACAAGATTGGACACCCATGTGGTGTATTCGATGGGGTAAATGAAACAAGCTTGCTTGAGCTTATCGATTTCAGATTTAACAACATTACACTTGGAAGGATGGATAGGCCTTTTCTTTTTGCGGATGAGAATGACATCAGGCCATGTGTTAATATGGTGTTCAATAATGGCAAGATCAAGTAAGGGCAGCTTAGAATAAGACTAGGCAAAAACAACATGAAATTATTTGAATAACTTAGTGTAAGATTCAATTTCTTTCGAAGTGCTTTGTGCCCCCAAGGTGATATTTTATTCAATCCTTGGTTTATTCAAAACGTTAATTTTGATTGTAGGGGAAATGTTAGGCATATTTCCTTCTTCAAAAGCATATGGTGCAGAAATGGGATTTTTAATCCAATCAACCTCACCATGGATGAAGTCTTTGGACTCCATAACATATTGATCATGTGTTTATTGCGGAAGGAAGTACGCACGATGGTGCATATCATCCCAAGGATAACCGGAGGAGGTCATAGATTTCATGTTGTCTTCATCGGAATGAAAGATGGGGGGATAGGGGGAAGAAGGACCACATGATGAGGAACTACATGAGGTGTCTTCATGAGAGACAAGGTTCACATGCGCATCAACAAAATGGTTGGGGGGATGACTAGTAGATGAGACATCTACTGATGTTAAGACCAAAGTGTTTGTGAAAGAAGGTTCGAAAGAAGAACAATAGGAAACTCCTAAAGATTTTGAATATATCGATCCCATGAATGATGACGGGGAGAGAATAGGGGTTGAACTATCCGTCATCTCGACATCTAGAGGGGGAATCACATTGGTGGGTTGAGAAACCTCCTGTCTTGGTGAATCATTGGGGATATGACCCGCAGGCGGAGAAGAGGTGAAAGCACTATGAACGACATCTAACCTGTGAAGCACTTGAAGTGTATCACAAAATATCTGAGATAGGGACAATGATGGGAGTAATGTCCATAGTTATCACACAAAGCACAAGGGTGATTCATGCATAAGGTTTTGTTTTTATTGGCTGACTCAGGTAATGTAACATGGACCTCATGAATTTTAGAGTAAGAAAAGGTATCAAAGACCACATTATTAATATGATAGAGCTCGGGAAAATTATTGGTGGCATGCCCAAAAACATCACAGAAAGCACATGGGGGAGGAGTGAGAGTTTCTTGGGGTGCCTTGTCTTTGGTTCCCTTTTTCTAGGCTTTGCCCCCCTCACTAGATGCTTTCGGAACATGAGTGGCTGCGTGTTGAGGTTGCTATGGAATTGAAGCAAAGGAAGGGGTGGTTACAATGGGTTGAATCAGAGTCAAATCTATAAAAGGTTTGAACTGGCCAGGAGGAGTGTTTACAGGAGGATCAATGTACTAGACTAGGATCCCTAAGGTGATTTTGGGAATACTCGTGAAACCTTTGTAGACTCCAAGAGAAACATCGGTTATGGAAGGGATAGTATAATTGTCAGTTATCAATGAGATATGATCTGAGGAGAGGTCTGAGACTGAGGGTCATAGTAAGTGAACTAATCAATCATGACGATCATTCCATTGTGAGGAAAGCACATCTTGTGAAATACAATAGATGCAACGAGGGACATGGCATCGGTGTAACGACGACCAAAAAAGATGTTATAATCTAATGGGGCATTAGTGACTTCAATATCATTCAAGATTTTCTTTCCAACAATAGTGATGGGGAAGTTGTGATATAAACCGAGGGGTTATGAGGGGTGACCATCCCAAGCATGAAGAGTGATAGTGGATGGGGACATGTCAGGGCAACCAAGTTTCTTCCAAACACTAACGGCCATCACACATGTAGAGACACCTTCTTCTATTATACACTACTAGACAATGGCGTTTTTTAATGGAGACTGGTATTTGAAAGGCAACGGATGAAGGAAGGGGGGGATGTTCTGCTTTATCAACATCAAAGACAATCATACGATCGTCAAAGGGATCCATAATGCCCAAAGTAGATAGTAGAGCTTTCCGTTGGGATGGGTTCGTCTAGAGGACTTCCAGCATTGACATGGTAGCAGGAGACTGAGCCAAGTCATCTACTATGCTATAGGTATGGGAAACTTTAGAAGAAACAATGTTTTGATGTAAAGGACCTTTGGGGATCTTGGGGCTAACCTCAAACTTAGGTGGAGGGATATGTAAGGTACCACTTGGTGACGATGGAGGCTCAGTGGAAATTTTGGGTTGGGAATCAATAGTTGACTTCGCAGGAGGTTTTTCATATTGGCGCGACCGAATTTGGAGGTTGACTAGTTCGGTGTTGACTTCTTTGGAATTCATCATGATCATATGGTAATTTTCATGGTCGGATTGTGAAGGTTGAGGGGCTACAATATTCTGTTTGGGTTGGGAAGCCACATATCCTTGATGAGGAAAAGGATTTGTAGGTACAACCAGTTGTGATGAAGCAAAAGGGGGAGGAGGTGGAGCAATGGGCTAAGGTCCTCTATAAGCATCTACTTAAGCTTCCCATGCTTGGCACATCTGAGGTAAAAGGGGACATTCATGAGTATACTGGCCAAAAACTTCACAATAGGTACAAGGTTTATTGGTTCCAAGAGACTTGTTTTGCTTGGGTTTTTTTCCCAGTTGCTGGGTTGTGAGATTACGCTGGTCACCCTTAGTGGCATTAGGTTCCTGACCTTGATTTCGTTGGTTACCTTGGGGTTGCTGATTTTGGTTAACTTTCCCCTTGTTCCTTTTCTTTGGGTTAGGGGGATTGGTAGTACTCTACTGAGCATAAACTTGATTCTATGGAGGTGGTTGTTGTTGTGGCAGAAGAGGTGCAAGCATGGGAGGTTGAGGTGATGGTATCGATGGCGTTGGAATGCTAGGCGGTGCATAAGGGTACTAAGGATTCATGAAAACATTAGGGTAACCATGTTGAGCAACAACTGGCACAAACATCAACTGATGTAGATGGGGATATGTATATGACGTGCTTGTAACTTGGTAAGAGTTTACATGCGAAGGATCAGGAGGGGGATAGGTGTAAGTCAAGCTAGCCCCCCTGGGGTTGACCATAAATCATAGGGGGTTGAGGATATGGTGATGGTTGAGGATGAGAAAGAGATCCAATGATGTCATCAGTGGCACGAGATGCCCTTAATGCATTAGCAACACTAGGCCAAGGTAGATCGGGGAGGACAATATAAACATAACCTGACTGGGCATGTATGAGATCATATTTTAAGGCTATCTGGAGAGATTTTTCCTCATTCCGAGGGAAGTGAGAGGTGACATATTTACCTATGGGGGCCAAAAGAGTTCTAAGAAAGCAATCCATATAGACAAGGTCCTCAAACTCAAGGGCTCTACACATGATCCTCCTTCTATGCAATTCTTGAACATGGTCAGAAAGGCAGGTGGAAAACTTTGGTGAAAAGAGGTCAAGAGTATTGTACTTGTCATATTGGAGAGGTAACTGGAAGTAGGAAAGAAAATATTTGGAGAGAGTCAAAAGGTGGAATGAGAGGCATGTGGTTGATCCACATGCCATCTAGCAGCAGCTCCAATAAGGATGTGTTGGAAGAGGAAAAGACGAATGGAGTCATTGGTAATGGAATTTGATGAACACTACATGTGAAAAGAGTGAACGTGATTTGTAGGGTCTTCTCCAAGATTACCTTCGAACTTGGGAATGTCAGAAAGAATCTTGGTAGGCATAGGAGGCAAATTTGGGTTATGGAGAAGAGGGTCATTGATGATCTGGATGAAATCAAGGAGGCTCAAACCAATAATATAAGGAAGAAAGGGAGGGTTAGTGGCCATACCGGTAGAGGTTCCATCGACGAGGTTACCTTGGTTAAGACCTTGGTTTCCTCCACCCACATTAGTGGTTTACATGGTGGCGATGCGGGGATGGGAAAAAATAAAAATCAGAGGAAGAACTGGAAGAATCAAAAGAACTAGTGTCAGTATGGGGACTCAATGGAGGACTAGGAGGATGGGTTCAAACTCGACGAGAGGGAGTAAGATGTCCTAAAGCAAACTAGGGGCGAAGGCCATGAAGTCTCCATAACAAACGCCTAGGGTGCGCAATGTGTCAAGGTAAATATGACTCAATAGACTAAAGATGATGATAGGAGAACATAGTAACAAACAATAAAAAAACACCTATTGTAGTGGTGCCAAGTTTAAACTACCTATATTAATATGCTACCCTAATCCAAGCAAACACATCCTATCAAAGAAAAAATGATCTCTAGCCTAAATGTAATCTAAATCCTCAAACAAGTCCTAGATCTATTATTTCAGATGGCCTTCCAGGAGACTTCTTACTTGACAGAATTTGATCCCCGAAGCAAAGTTGTCTAGAGAAAGGTGGGTTCGAGGACCAAGCATTTGCCCACAACCAGTCCTATAGGGTATTTTCCTAAGATTGGCCACTAAGGTTACCTTTTTCCCAGGGGGTGGTTGAGTCTTGAGCTTCTTAGTGATCAACTACGACACATAATTCCTTACCACGAGTTGGGTAGCCTCAAGGAGAACCGCTCGTATCATGATCTAGCCTAACCCCTCTGAATTGGGTTTCTAACGCACTCCGAATTTGGATTTGAGATGGTGAAGGATTTTAAGCTCCCCAATATGTCAACTTTATATGTCTCAATGTAAGTGACCAATGGGTGTTATTAGAAGTCTATCCCACTGATCCTACACCTAACTACAAATATTTTTTTAGCCATGTTCCTTAAGTGGCTTAATCTACGTCAGTTGAATTATTAAGGTGTAGTGTTTCAAGTCTTGGCTTGGCAGTTCTAACCAAGCTCTCCTTTGCTTAGGGTGTGTGTGTGTGACAAATGTATCAAGTGGATGAGTTAATTAACAAGTTTTGATGATGTCGATGCTACTAAAAATAAAAGCGCATAAATTGTAAATAATACTGAAAATGAATAATAAATAAATAGTAAATTGAAGCACACAACTCCCCACTCAAGAAAGAAATCAAGCAGCAAGAGAAAATAGGGAAAAGAAGCAACTCAATGACACACATAATGACCAAAAGATAAAATTTCTAAGGGATTGGGATCTAAAGGCAACAATCTACTGAAAATGGGTTCGAAAAACCAACAAAAAACAGAGGTGAAAATGCTGGAAAAGGACAAGTACGAAGCTCCAAAAACCAGGATACAGAAAGGGATCCTAAGTGGGAAAGGAAACAAAATACTCTAAACGGCGTAAAGTGTTGAAGAAACCTATCCAAAAGGGTTGCAAAACAATGGAAAAAACCCTAAAAATAAGTGGCTAAAAATGTTGCACACTAGACTCCTCAACTCAACAATTCTCTTCCTAAATAGTGAAGGTGTACTCTAAACCCTTGGGGTATTTTTCCTTCCTCAATGAGGAACTACTAAAATGATCTAGGCCTAAAGGTTGCTTAGGAAATAATAGGAACCCTTCTCGGCACACATGTAACAGTCTCGACAAAACTAGAAAAAACTATTTTTTTTGAAATATTATAGAGTGCGAAAAATGACCTGAAAAGTGCACTAGGTGTAGATTATGGGTAGAAAAGTGAACTAGGTGCAATTAATGGGCCAAAAAGTGCACTCTTCTCCCGCTTCTCTCACTCGAAAGATCAAACCCATATTATGTTTTCTCCTGCTCCACTGGTACCTGTGACCTGCGGAAATATGGAAAACCCCAACAAAAGCGAAAAATTCTAAAAAATATAGAATAGATCTAAAAATAAAAATTGGGAGGGCTAAAAGTAGTTGGAAAAACATTGAATATAGCTGAAACAACAATCACCAAGTTTCTAAATTACTATAATAATGGATTCTCCATATGTTAGTATGAAAATCCTTAGTGAGTGTACCAAAATGTTTCATTTAAGTCAATGGTGACAAGTGACCCGAACAAAAAAATATGGTTGTTTAGGCTTCGGATCTGCAATTGAAAAAGAAGAAAAATCCCGCAACAAAAGATTATATGCAACCCAAAACATATAACAACGAAAATGAAAATGTAACAACCCAATGAATCATATGAATAGACAAATTTTATTAATGTAAATGAAATTCTTGGTGAGGAGAACTTATAAACTTGGGTCTATAGATTCCCCTCCATGGGATGGGTGATTTTGATGTCCTTGTGCTTCAACACTATGTTTCTCTCTCTCCCAGTCTTGCAATGGACAGAAAAGAAACATGGCGTGAACTCAAGTGGGAGCTCAAATGCGATAGGTGACAATGAGAATGATCAAGGTGAAGAATGAATGGAAAACCCTCTTATTTATAATAAAGTATAGAGCTAGGTTAGGAATTGGAAAATAATAAAATATTATTTACCAAATCAAAATTTAGCCATTGGGAATACATTATTATATTTTTTGGAGAGAGAAAATATATTCAAAATGGTCAGATATCTTTATTTATGAAGTGGTTGTAGTGATTAATAAATAAAAATGATTTATTAATCACTTTATGGGAATTAAGAAAAGTGTAAATTTGAAATAACTATTATATAATGGTTTAACAATTATTCCAAAAATAGAAAAGGAATAATAAATAAATAATGATTTATTTAATTATTCTAAGGTAATTAAGTCAAAAGGTGTTAAGAAATAATTATCAATAATGCTTTAATAATTATTTCTAAATAGTTTTGAAAAAATAATTATTTATTTAATTATTTTTATGGGGTTTTGGATTTTTAATGAGAAATAATTTAGGAAAAATGGTTTACTAAATTATTTCCTATGGTGAAAGTGGTTTTACCATGGTAAAATCAATCCTACATGGTGTATTTCGATCCACCTAGTAAGAAATGGCTAGGTGATAATTTTTTGGGTGATAATAGTTGCAACCGTCAGTGATAGGGTAGGAGCTCCCTTCCAGTAGGAGTTGGTAAACAAGATTGGGGGGTTGTAGCTCCCTTCAAGTGGGTGTTGGAGAACGAGTGGATATTGTAGCCTTTTGCAGGTAGGGTGCCTGCGTGTTGGTAAAAGTCTACACTAGTACAAAATGAATGAATATTTTCTTTATATAATAAGAAATAAGACAAAGACATCAACAACAGTGGTTTTCTTCCACATTTGGGTTTCCACCTAAAATCCTGGCGTTCTATGTATGTTGTTTATGTGTTTTGATTTATCTATTTTTTAATGCATATTGGATGGTTAATTAATTAATAATGCATTGGTTGAATTAAATCACTAAAGGAATTTATGTAAAATTAAGTTATCTAGATATACACATTTTACATTCACTAGAGTCGCGTACATACTTGGGTTTCATGAAGAACAATAGAGTAGAAAATTCTGAATATGGAATTGAAAGTTTAAAGTAAATAAAAAAATACTGATTCACCCCCCCTCTCAATATTTTTCCTAACATTTGGTATTAAAGGAGGTCCCTTAGAAGAAGCTTGATTGCTTAAAGGGAGATCTATCAATATGAGAACTCAAGAGGGACTATATTCAATTAAGCCACCTTTGTTTAATGGAACTAATTTTATATTTTGGAAAGTCAGAATGAGAGTATATTTGCAGGCACTAGGAGTTGATGTATGGGCAATTGTTGAAGGTGGATATCAATACCCAACCTCCATTCCCACAGATGATGCAGGGAAGAAATAGTATAAGATCAATGCAAATGTTGTCAATGTTATCTTGGGAAGTTTGAGTGAATCCGAGTTTGTGAAAGTCATGTAGTTGAATACCGTAAAGGAAATATAGGATGAGCTTTTCCAAAGCTATGAAGGTGACACTAACGTAAAAAGTGATAAACTTCAAACATATAGAATTCAGTACGAGACTCTGAGAATGCATGATGATGAAAGCAAGGTTACTTGGGAGTGGGAGCAGGGAGCGACATTTTCAAAAGCTCCCGGTTCAGGAGCAAATTTTTATATAAGATATATTTTTATATATTTTAATGCATATATGTCAACAAAATCATGTAGAATGATGAATTAGATATAAAACACATAAAAACATGGATTGAAGTATATAACATCAATCATCTAGAAGTTATAATCTTCATCAACCACATCTGCAAGTTAGTAACATACAACATATCAAGTCTCATGATTCATCAATCTTAAAGTTTCAAGATTTCAAAATTAAATATATAACAATTGTTATCATTTATCACTAAAATTATACTTGTAACCATTACCATTATGAAGTAACCAAACTATAACAAAGAATATCTAACATGAAATGAAATGTTACAACTCTCACGAAGCATCATATTCATAATTCATTACCAATGATTTGTAAATGAACTTCAAACTTCAAACTTAAATTGTCATATATTGTTTACAAAAAATACCATAATAAATACAAAAGAGTCAATAGTTATAAAAAATACTAGAAGCTAGAAAAGACAAGTAAATCTATTATCTACTACTTGACTCTCTTTCCATGAGAAATTTTTAATTTCTTGTCTCGTGCTTTATTGGGAGTCTCCCCAAAAAGAGGGATTGGTGATCTTTATTAAATACAAGTTCCATACCCTAGTACATGGAAAAATCCAATGGAAACATTACAATCCCCCACAATCCTAAAATATTGAAAAATGACGAGTCTGCTAGATTTTGAGTGAGATCTAAAATTATACTTTCTCCATATGAAATCCAATGAGGTCGAAACCACTCTCAAGCATTCTGAGTCATTTCATGGTAATGTTTAAAATTTGTGTAAAAGGATGAGAATGAAAGATAAAGGAGAATGTCAACACTAGGGCCATAGGCTTGAACATTACGCTGCCCTACTCATTTTTTTTTTTTGTAATAGCTCCCTCTATCACTCCTTAAAAGGTAGGGAGTGATTTTTTCACTCTCGGGGTCGCTTCTGATGCGCTCCCACTCGAAGCGTGCTTTGAGAGTGGATTCAATAGGGGGGATGATCCCCCGCAACCATGGATGAAAGCATTGCAATATTTTTACTTAGAGTAGATGAGATTGTTAACTCAATGAAAAATCTTGGTAATGAAATAAAGGATACTACTGTTGTTGAAAATATTTTAAGATCACTAACCCTAAAATTCGATTCCAAAGTTTCCGCCATTGAAGAAATGTTGGATTTGAAGAATCCCATTGTTGAACATCTCCATGGGATTTTTGCAGCTTATTAGATGAAAAAAGGGGGTACATCAAATACTGGAGAAGAAACATTCAAAGCCACAAACAAAGGGAAAGAAAAAGAAGAGCTTAAGAAAACAGGTTACATTTCAAACAAAGAAGAAGCGAATTTTGTGAAGAAGCTCCAAGTAGGAACTGACAGGTTCAAAGGTAAGCTTCCTTTTAAATGTCTTGATTGTGGAAGAGTAGATCACTATGCCTTTAAGTGTCCTTATAAAGAAAATCATGAAAAGTGAAAGAATGCTTCAAAGAAGAATGATAAAAGAAGTTTTGTTAGCAAGAAAAGTTTTTAAACTCGTGAAGATAATGAATATTCTTTCAATAACGAGGATGATGAACTAGATATATATTGTCAATTACTTATGGAATTTGAAGAACAATGTATAGATGAATCTAATGATGTATTTATGGACGCTCTAGAATAAATTAATAGACTAAGGGCCATAAACAAGAATCAAGAAAAGGAAATCAATATGTATAAAGAAAACACCCTTTTTGAAGAAATAACTCAGCTAAAGATCTCTCTGGAAGAAGCTAAATTAGTAGAAGAATCTTTGAAGAAACAAGTCCAAGAAAGGGAAAGGCACTATGAAAACTTAGAACTTGAAATTGTGGGTCTAAGAAAGGAACTTGAGAAAACAAAGGCTCTAAATCTTAGATTTTTTAAAGGATCCGAAACTTTAGAAGAAATAATTAAAGTACAACATTCTCCACTAATCAAGTTAGGTCTTAGATACAATTCAAATGAAAATGGTGAAAGATAAAAACCTATGAAATCTTTTGAAATAGGTTCAAAAAGCTACGTCAATGTGCTAAAAGGAAGCAGTCATCAAAATTATAGGTCTTAGCAAAAGAATGAAGGATCAAACTTTTCTTAGGAAAAACAACTTTCCATGAAAAAAGGGAAAGCTACTCAGAAAGGTATTATACTCCCATGTATTCTTACTTCAATGGTCAATGCTTTAATTGTCACAACTTTTGTCAAAGAGAACTTCATTGTGTTGCTTATTAAAGAATTATTATTGGAGAAGCAAGAAAACAACATAATGCAAGTGGGAAAAAGAAGTATTCTTATAATGCTTTCTCCCCTCTTTAGAATGAAGTTGCATGTTCTATTTTCAATAAATTTGGTCATGAAGAAACTGTATGAAGAAGAAATATGAATTCATCTTATCAACATGAACAAAATACAAAACCTCCCAAGGTATGGAAAAAGAAAATTACTTCCTTTGAAAATTGTGGTCTAGCATTGTATGTAGGAGATCAAGAGAATCTATGGTACATTGACAATGGGTGTTTAAAGCATATGATAGGTGGCAAAAATAAATTTGTTTCTTTTAATGAAACTAAGAAAGAAAATAATGTGACTTTTGGTAATAACTCACCTGCTACTATTAAAAGAAAAGGATATGTGTCTTGAAAGAAAAGGTCAAGGCTGAGAATGTATTATTTGTTGATGAGCTAAGACATAACTTGTTAAGTGTTAATCAATTGTGTGATCAGGGGCATGAAGTTATTTTCATATCAAAGAATTGTGTGATCAGGGGCATGAAGTTATTTTCATATCAAATAATTGTGTGGTAATAAATTTGGATACAGGTAAGATCATAATCAAAGGAAACACAACTCTAGGCAATGATTATATCCTAGAAGGTGACAAAGAACAATATTTTTTGAGAAAATCTAAAGAATGTTGGCTTTGGCACAAAAGATTGTGACATCTATGCTTTTCTCAACTATACAAATCAAGCAAGATGGGAGAATTTTGTGACTTGCCCAACATTTCTCCACCCGAAAATAGTATTTGCAAATCATTTCAATTTGGTAGGAAATCCAGAGTTCAGTTTAAAGCTAAAGAATGCATTTCAAGTAAATCCCTTGAACTTGTTCACGCTGATTTATGTGGACCTATGAGAAAGAAGTCTCCTTGTGGTGAACAATACTTCATGCTATTGATTGATGACTTTACAAGAACGTGTTGGGTTGGTTTACAAAATATAAATACGAGGCATTTGAAAAGTTCAAAATATTCAATGCTTGGTGGAAAATGAATTGGAAATAAAAAACAAATGTCTTAGATTTGATAGAGGAGGAGAGTTTATATCAGATGAAATTTCAATTTTTGTGAGCAACATGGCATCAAAAGAAAATTTTCCCTAGCTAAAACTCCTCAACAAAATGGAGTGGCAGAAAGAATGAACAAAACAGTTCAACAAATGGTGTGTTCCATGCTTGATGAGTTAGGAACATCTTGCACCTTCTAGGGAAAAGCAATACATACAATCTTGGATATAATTAACAAGGCCCATGTTTGAGTAAACAATGATAAAATTGCATATGAACTTTGGTATGGTAAGCCTGCAACTATTAAACACTTTAGAATCTTTGGAAGAAAATGTTTCATAAAGAAAAATGATGATAAACTTGGAAAGTTTGAACCCAGAGTTGATGAAGGAATCCTTCTTAGATACTCTTCCATAAGCAAAGGATATAAATGTTATAATAAAAGGCTCCAAAAGATTGTTGAAAGTATAGATTTTGTGATTGATGAAGCATCCAGAGGTACCAAAAAGGAAGCACAATCAAATGATGGACCTATCCCTACTAAAATCCAAGAAGTTATAGGAGAAGAAGAAAGAGAAGCATTAAAATATGGAAATTGCTGGACACCTAATCCTCAATGGGTTAGTGTGGAAGCCGAATGGAAAAAAGGAGTCCAAGAGACCTTGGGATGTGAAACCCAACGATCATATATTGTACTATAAATGTATATCTCTTGTTAATAAAAATTGTACTCTCATGATTTATCTTTCATATTTCTCTCACTCCCCATGTGTGTTTAACATGGTATCAGAGCCATGATGTGTGGCCTGTGTATTTTTCCTCCTCATTGTTTATCCTTTAGTCAAAAAAAAAAATGACATGTTGTTATTCCCTGAGCAGCTGGTTTGAGCTACCTTGAATAGCGCTGGCCTGGTCTTCATTACCTGTAACTTTTGTGACTACCTAATGCCCCTGACAACCTAAAACATTGAAGCTGAGCGCATTAGACTGCGTGCATTGCTACGAGAATGGCATGCTTGAGTGTGAAATGTCGAAATTTTTATGACTTGAGTTGTTTGGTTAACGCTCGACCTATACTGCCTCCTCAACCTATATTTGATTGAATGTTACCTGAGCACTCCTGCACGTCCAGCTTTTCCATTATGAAATTTCGTATTAGTTGAACGTTACTTGAGAACTCTGACACGTCCTGGTTTGTTAGATAAACGTTACCTGACCTTTGTCTGCCATATTCCATGTTTATAGTGCTGGCCTGCGCTCTCTGGACTGTCAACATAACATTTTTTCCATAACGTGAAACATCCTGCAAGCGTGCCATGAGTAGTACAAGCATGGGCATGGATGTTTCAAGTTCATTCGCTGCTCCAATTGCGGTAGTTGCACTCCTAAAGACAAAGCCGTGAAGAGGTTTCTAGCTCGAAACATAGTCGAACAAGCTGTCGTGCGTGATGTTCAGGAGGTGTGTGTTAACGATGGATACATGCTTCCAAAGCTTAATGCAAAATGCAGTACTGCGTGTCCTGTGACATTCACTCTCATGTTGTACGTGTTCGATCTCGGATTGAACTCCGCAAACATGAACCCTCGTGTTTAACAGCGTAAATACAATAACTTAGCTTTGTTGAGAAGGTCCAGCTCCCGCAAGATCAGATTTTACTTCTTTGCAATGTACTTGAGTTGTTCCAGTTCCATAATTTTTCTTCCATGCTCGGCTGCGTTGAAGTGTTGGATTGTTTGAATCTCCACTTAACCTACTTTCTATATTTTTCTGATAGAGTGGAAGCATTTGCGTTGAATCTCCTTTAGGCGTCATTGTTGTCTGCAAACTTGGGATCTGAACAACAGACAAAAAAAAAGAAGTAACATCTTTACCATCTAGAACTGGAATGATACAAAAGGTTCCAAAGAAGCAGTCGCTATTCTTTTGTTTCCTCATCCTCCTAGCCCTTGAAATACCCAATCTCATCTTTGTGCTTGGGGAAATGATGCAGCTAGTGAGGTAAAACCGAGGCGCGTCAATTGCTAGTTGAAAACTATTTCCAACCCCCCTTGTTGACCTGGGCTGCGCCTTGGCCTTCGAGAATTTTTGGAGGGCTCGCATTTGTCTCAGGCTCCAAAGAATTCAAAATTTCAAACTGGTAGCACACTATAAATACAGGAGACGAAATGTCTGTGGCTGGGATTGCTGGTTAAGTTACAATATTGTTATGTATGGAATTTTTTGGCCTATGTTAAATTCGGGAAGATATTTCTTCGTGCATGTTCAGGGTTTATTCGAGACTGGGTGAAAAACATTACATGGATGGACTGGTTGTTGAATTCTTATATTGTCCTGTATGGCATCTATTGCGCTATGCGGCAAAGGGAACAATGAAAGTCAGGTTCTTAAGAAAGCAGGTTGGAGGGCAAGAAAGCAGAGGTGAAGTTAGTTTTTAATATCTGTTTACAAATGGCGGCAACAACGATGGTGGAGTATTGATGACCAAGAAACAAAAAAGGAAAGAAATCTATTTTTTCCAAAAAGAAAGTATGCAGTCAAGGTATAAAGCATAGGATTTGAAGCATAAAGATTTAGATTTCCGTCCAAGTGTTTGGCGTGGCTACATTTGTCTCCTATGTAAATTATCGAGTCAAGTATCAAATTCATGGAAGCCTGGTGAACTTGATGTTACGACTCTCAAGAAACAAGGTGAATTTGTGAGGAAATAAAGGTTGATGTAGTATAGCTCGGGACCCTTGAAGAGGGCGAGCTAATCATAAGTGTAGAGTGAACACATTGTTCTTGCTGCTGGTTTGAACAAACTGCCATTCGGGCCTTGAATGAAAATACCGCAGAAGTCTTATAAATAATTAAAGATTTGAGCTAAATAACTAGGGCTCAAAGGGAATATGACAGTGTGCACCATCCTCAGCTTACATGTTGTCAGCTCCATTGAAGCAGAAGTGTGGTGGCTTAAAACCGCCATTTGTGGCTCCCCAAACCGCCACTCCATGGTTGATTGAAAGGAAAACGTGGTTTGTTTTTGCAATGTAAAGTTGATATATCATGTAGAGCGTGTACCATATCATGGTGCGTTGAGTTTATATGTGAAGTGTCATATGAGCATTTGTAATTGATTTGCCTTAGTGAATGCACCGGTTCAAATTAGTATTGGTTGTATATGACATGGTATATTAATTGAGTTGATTCATATTTGAAGACTGTGCCACTATATATATAATATATATATATCTAGTATAATATATAATATATATAATATCGAACTGCACTGGTTGATGCGTTGAATTTTGTGGCATATTCATGTTCCTTTGTCATCACGATTCAGTGTTACAGCAATAGTCCAACAAGTTTTGTGTAATTTCTAGCTTAAGATATTGATTAAAAAAAAAAAAAGGTTGGAGAAAATGAATAGAATTACTAAAGTATTAGAGTTCATGAAAACTCTTATACAATCTACTGTTGATGACACATTCCAAATCAGCAAAGGCTCTCTCTCAGAAATTCAGACTTGTCTACAATATGCACAAGAACAGATTGAATTCTTGCAGCTTGAATCTCAACTACAACACGAAGAATTACACCAGTGGAGTCATCATTTTGAACCTGTTTCTGCTGAGAAGATTGAAACAGATTCCCATAAACAACAAGTCAATAATGTTACAGTTCATTCAAATAAAGCAGCAGTTGTACATGCAGATGCAGAAACTCAGTCTGCACTTCCCAAGCTCATCATCAGACCTTGGGAACCGCTTGTCCACAACAAGCACATAATTGGTCTTGGATATGACAAGGACTTATCCTTTCATATTCCAGACTACTCAAAACCCATTCAGTTTTAGAGTGTTGGATTCATTGATGATAGTGCACCTGCTCCTCATGACAATTCACCTCTAGTTGTTCCAGACTCTGCCTCTCTTCCACAGCAACAACAACAACAACAGATTGTGAAATGCCAACACTGTGATCGAGTTGGCCATCTGAAAGATCACTGTTTTGATCTTCATCCATGTAAGCACTGTCATAAAACCAATCATTCTTCA